>RJWM01023164.1:0-32606 GCA_004363535.1 Dasyprocta punctata
TAAGTCATATACTACTGTTAGTACTCATTAAATGAAATTTTGCAATCTACAAATAAATATTCAGTGTATTTTCATTTCCTGAACTGTGTTTATATATAGTAATTGCCTTAAATTGTTATGTAACCCCACCATAACTTAGCTTATGTTGCATTTTTATTTTGTTTACAATTATTTTTCTCCAAACGTGACCAATTTTTCACCCAAAATACATATTGGAATGCATTTTCAACATTATAAATTAAGCTTTGGTGACCTTTCATAACCGTTTCTTATATTACTCTTTTGCTAATGATACCTGAAATTAACACTGTGACGTATTTTTTAGAACAATTTATTGGCAGTATCTATGCAAAGTCTCTTTCTCATGAAACATAAAGCTAAAAGGTAACTATCTTCTTTAAAAAACACAAGAGGCTGGATTCAATATTGTTAGGAGCAAATGTTGTACTACCATTGGAATCTATTATTGGCGTACATAAAGATCTTTTCTTATATAAAATTCCATCACACTAGTGTAATTCAGCTTTAATGAAGTCCATAACTGACTTAAACATGAGTCTATCAGAGGGCTTACAGTTGAGTAAAATAATTTGAAATTAGGTCAAGGAAAAGACAATGATAGGATTTATATTATTAAAAAAGTTTTAAATTTCAAGCAAGTCTTGAATCTTGGACAGAATAAAACAAAATTAGTAACAATAATAACATACAACAGAGAGCTGGTAGGTAATTTCAATGCTGTTCATCTACCTGAAACTTAAAGGTTTAAAGATTTAGGATGAGAAGGGATTTTAGTGTTCTAATAGGAAGGGAGGTCATGTTGAATACACACACACATACACACACATACACACATGCACACACAAACAAATATATATATATATACATATATATGTATGTATATTTAATAGCATGACAGTTTGTCTCGGTCACTTTCTCCAATGCTGAGACACAATTCAATTTAAAGGAGGAGACATTTATTTTGGCTCAGGTTTTCAGCCCGTAGTTTGGTTCCACAGCAGAAGCAGCAGGGTAACTTGGCCTGTGGCACAGAAAGCAGAGAGAAATGGAGTGGCCAGGGAGGGAGATGAACCCTTTCGGGTCACACCACCTGTGAACTGCCTCTTCTGAGCAGATTCACCACTCCCAACACCACCTTCTGCCACTGAGCTCAGTGGGTGAGTTCGCCCATGAGTGTCACACCCCATGAGCCAATCCCCTGCCCAAAGCTCCACCTCTGAACACATGAGATGGGGGAAGAGTCATTCACATTTTATCTCAGGTTTTATTTAAAATAATGGCCAATATTTAGTGAATATCTGCGGTGTGACGGGATAAGTGTTGTTTTATATGCTACCATATTTGCTGTGTACTGTACTGTGTACTACCACATTTGCTGTAAGGATATTAAGTTTATTTTATGGTGAGGAAATGGAAACCCTGACAGGACTTGAGGGTTAGTGGATAAGATGATATGAACTGGAACCCAAACAGTCGGACTTCAGGATAAAAGTCTAATCTTAACGTCTCCAACTCAGCACTGTCAGCTGTTGGGATCATATAATTATTGTAGGGGTCGATCTTGTATGTACTTCACAAGATGTTTAGCAGCATCTTCAACCTGTACCTATAAATGTCAATTGCAACTGCACCCAGTTGTTACACCCAAAACTGTCATGGATGCTGCAAATGTCCCCTGGTGGGAGTTGGGGGAATTGCTACCAGCTGAAGAGTGCTGCCTACTCTATGAGGCATCTCTAAATTGACAGACCATGCAAGTAACCAATATGATACAGCTCAAAAAAGGAAAACAAGTATATATAAACAGCTCTCTGAATTTTTAATCCTTTATAGCCACTAGGAAAACAAAATTAATACTTTTTAATTTTTACTTTATTCCTTTTGCAAGCACATAACACTTACTAAGTGTTTGGTAGTCTTCTAGGTATTTATGATTTTTATTTTTTAAAATATTATGGTTTACTAAACCAATTCAAGGTACTTATAGAACTGGAAACATTGATAGATATAAATCTTTCTCTGCAACAGCAATTAAAATACACATAGTATTATAAAAAATGCATAGGCTTTTCACTTGAACTAACCAAGCATGAGAGTTTCAATGAGTTTAATTAGAGCAGAGCATGCTCTAACAAAGGCCTTAATGAACAACTTTTGCTTCACAAATAGGGAGCAGAACATGGAGTGTTATAACCTACTTGAAAAACACTGTATCCCTTTTGATTTTCCATCATATGATGTGTTGGTGTGATATAAAGAGATGCACTTAGAGTATACCTCTTTCTCAGTCAATGCCACTGAAGTGTCCTTGTGGACTCTAACCACATTTGTTAAAAATGAAAGCTTGCCCTTTTTCTGTCAGTGTGGAGAAACGGAATTTCTAAAGTGTTTAGGAACATCAAGACACATCTTTATGGAATGTTCTGGCACCTCTGCTGCCTCTGTTTGCGTCCTTAGTGTGGAATCTGTTTGCAGTGATAAAAAAGAGTTTTGTTAAAAGTCTAGCAAACACTGCCATGCAGAGATTATACACAGAAGTAGTCACTGCTTTGCAAGCAGGAAGCCCTGTAATAAGTTCAAATAATAACCAAAAGGAAACATTCTGGCAGACAGGACCTGTTCCTTTCAGATTCAGATTGTATGAATTACCAAGAGGTGTGGAAAGGAGAAAACTGTCAGGAGTACAGTTATTTCTTCAGCTCAGCCTCTCTTGCAAATCCTTTAGGGGACACTAAATTCTGCTGGAGGCCATTTAGGTCTCCACCAGGGTCAGAGGACATGCACAAAGTAAGCAAGATGAATGTTAAGGCTAGCCAAAGACATGGTTCTCAGGAGGCAAGGATCATGACATTGCTCTTTCTTCAAGACACAAAAATGAAGATGCTCCAGATTTCCCACACAGCACTAGGCATGTGCTTGATTGCTCTAGTTATAACTAAAGCAAAGGAAATCCAAGTAAGTGGAAATTCTGGAACAATACGAGTTGATTTTAAAATTAACAATACAGTGTATGTATGTGCTTGTGGTGGACCCACTCTGTGTGAGTAATTCTCCTTAATTAAAAGGTGATTTAAGTGGTAATCTCAGATAATTATTACTCATAGTGACAATTATTCGTTATAGCGTGAATAAAGATTCTATTCAGAAGAAAGCATAAATTGGCTCAACTGAAATTCTAGAAAATATGATTTCTAAATATCTTTGTGCGAGGGTTTCAACAACATTTAACTAAATGCCTAAAGGAAATGACTAGGAAATAATTTGAAAAATGAATCTGTTGTTGAGACATCTAGATGCCCTTTACCTAGTATCTATCGGTATTAAAATGTTTCCTAAATGAGAGAAGTATTCAAAATATATTATCAAACAGAACTTAAATTCATATATTTTAGGTGAATAATTCTTTAGATTAATAGCTAAGTGGTATGACTTTGTAAGGGTCAGAAATATTTTTGTATATGTATATATTTATGTTTATGTATGCATAATTAAGAATCTCATTTATTGTTCATTCCTCTTGTTTTCTAGTTCTTATTACCATGATTAAATAATGTGAGCACAAAACTATTTGCTTTAATTAATCTATTTGAGGTATAACTTTATCTTCTAGGCTCTGGTGGGGAATTGTTAAAAGTAATGAAACAGTTAATTTTGTTCAAACTAAGCTCGTGGTTCAATGAAAATTGAAGAATGACATCATGAAGCAAAAAAAAGAGAATGTTAAGAGAAAACTTACTGGAAATACTGCAAAGAGAAGAGCAGCTCCTGGATTTCCAGGAGGGATCCTAACTGTGGCTTTGTAACACCTCAATCCAAAGCTGCTTATGCAAAAGCAGAGCACAGGAACTGCTCACTTGTCTCATAGTCACCTCTCACAGGTGGCTCTGTGTATATAAAATAACAGATTGGAACTCAGGCTCTCTAACCCAGTTCCTCAGCATGCAGAGTTTAAAGGAAACTGAAATTAAAAAAAAAATTATTTTGCATTTTAAATTCTTCAAAACTCAGAACTTATTAGGGAGGGACCAAACTTCCTTTAGTAGGGAGGAGGCTGCATTACACACTCCCTGAGGAAGTTCTTTTTTAGTCCAAGTCCTAGTTCACTGCCTAGTCTTATTTTAATTCTTATCAATATGGCTGATCACCCAACTCTATCTCAGCTTCTTTCCCTAGCTAGCTACCTTATTCATAGACTAACTATGCTTATTTTTCACAGTAAGACATTATTTATGTAGTATGAGAGATAACATGAGAAATTGAATTAAAAATAGAGCAATTTCATTTTGCTTGTTTGTTGTATATAAATACAATGTGATGCAACTATAATTCTGTTTTTAGGAATAACCTTGAACCGTGGAATAAAGACACTGCATTATTAAATGCATTGTATAGTTTAGATGATAATGCAAATAATAAACATATTTAGAGCACTCTACGGTGTAGCTTAACTTTAAATTGCTTTTATATAAACTATACTAATTTACCCCCATAAATGTACATTAAGGTTGAGTTTGAACATTTCCTTTTATAAACAGAAAACTGAGACTGTTCATAATGACTGACTTAAAATGATTCAGGTAGTAAGATAAAATGTTTATGTTCTAAGTCCTTTATATTGTGTTGTCTCTTTATTTGTCAAATACTAAATAAATCCCCCATGCTCAGTTGTAAAATCTAACATTGGTATCAATTCCTTTAATACATACATTTTTCTGGATTGAGTTTATTAAGCAAAGTGTATCTGCACACCATGCAGAAATTGCTGCTGGATACTTTTAAGAAACATAATATACATTATTCACACAGAAAAGAGTTTAAGGAAACTGGAGGTATTAAGTGTAGGAGAATCCCACCGTCCAGACCCCAAAAGTATGAACTCGGCGTCATGAAGGACAGTAGGAGTCAGACTTTAACTGTGATTCCACAGAAACAGCATCTATGCGGGGAGTGGGGGAGGAGGCGCAGGCACACCCCAATTGAAACACGCAGTGACCTTTACACACCCAAGCTCCCAAGATCCCTTCCCATTCCCTCAGTGGCTAAGGTCAAGGGAGTACAATCTTTGTGATTACATTCTAGGTTCTCTTGAGTTTCTCAGAAAATGCCCATTCTCTGAGGGTTCCTTTGGTTGTGGAAAGTTGCTTGCTTATCAATCACCCCGTTCTATCATCTCCTTCTGGAGTTTCCTGGTGGAGATCACTCTTTGTGGTTAAGCTCGAAATAGCCGCCTTAACTGTCTATGGATCCATCTGTAAATCTCCATCCAAACTTAAGGCTAGATGAAAATGAACCATCTACCTCTCTGTGTTTTACTTTAGGGATGTACAGGTTATTGGAATACAGTAAGAATGATGCTACAGAGAGAGAAACTGGAGGAAACAAGGAGTATGGCTTAGCAGCCTTACTCTCCTCCCCCAAGAATAACCATTAAAGTCATTAGCATAAAACAGCCCTTGATCCAAGGGTACTTGACCACTTAAGCGTCTCCTTGAAGTCACTATTTTTTCACAATATTCTTTTATTTGGATTTAAATATCTTAAAGGCCCATTATACACAGGCTGAAAAAATTCAAAATACATTTCAGAAGTTATTTTTGCATTACCAGTCATTTTGTGTTTATATTGGCAATGTTTCCTTTCAGAAGTCTGCAAAATCTAAGGTAGACCAACTTTCACTTAATAATATTCACTGGACATACACAGGGCAATAAAGTGATGAACGCTAAGAAGTTACATTTTTTGCCTGATGTTTGATGATGTAATATTATTTAAAATCCTTCAAAGAATTACAAAATCAAAAAATGTTACAAACACATGTGTGGAAATATAAAATATGCAGAATGATTTGGGATTTGATTTTCTGAAGTGTTTTCATATAACATAAATAAAAAATAAGATACAGTAAGAAATGCATTATGGCATGGAAAGTTATGATCATTACCTACAATTTAGAATCAATTTTTAAAGAAGCATGAAATTTCAGACCTATATTATTTCACTGGCTAAAGAAATGAGCCTTGGAGATAGGAAATGTATTTAATAATAGTAATTCTTAGAAAATAACCAACTTTTTTTTTCCTACTTAGAATGAGTTTATAGGTGTTAGAAACACTTACTTAGAGTATAAAGAGAAATTCTAAAGCTATCTTTTATTTGAAAGTCTGCTTTATCAAAGCAAATCATTTTCTTTACAAACTCAGAGTAACCTCAAGAATTCTGCTTAACAAAGAGAAAACAGATGGACCAACAGCTTCGAAGTTAGTCATCCTTAAAAAGATCTGAAATTGATTTTTAAATAGAAAAAAGTCAACAAAGCACAAAATATAATGAGAGTCAGATGAAGCTTACAAATTGTCAAGATCTAAAAATAATTGGTAATTATTTTCATTTGCTAATGTCAATTGTCATTTTATTAATTTCAAATATCATGTCTTGCTCACTGAAAATATGAATATATTCATTTTGGTGTAGAAATAAAGAATTCAAGATGCAATGAAGGCCATAAAATGAATGTACTCATATTTTAATCCATTAATTTTGTAAGAACATTATGGCTGGAATGGATAAGTGACTTGCCCTGGATTATAAAAGTTGAAAATGGCAGGCAATAGCCATTTCCAGATTTCCCATAGATTTATTTAATGTCCCTAGGCGGGATCCATTAGCTTTTCTTTTAATGTATAGACATAAGTTGTGCATTTGATGTAAGAAAATTAAGGGCCAAAGTATTTATAATGGAATATTTAATTAAATCCAACATTATCCTATATTTCAGCAACATTTATAAAAGGTACATATGTAGACGGAGATACACTTGTTAGGCTTGCAAATTATAAAGGATGGATATTTAGAAATATTTTAGGGTAAGGCATGGCAGACATTATGTGCTGCGTTTTAAAAAATGAATGCAAAGAAATAAGAATTTTGGAGATAGAGTCTACATATGTAGGCCCTGACTTTTGCTGCGGATGTTAAACTGACTGTATTGTAAAGGGAAGTTTTAATGCTGGAGGCTGGCTTCAGGTAGAGCTATGTTCTGTCTTTTGACTGAAGTAGTCCTTAGGTTGAAGGAGTAATTCTTCCTTTGCCATGGGTGAGGTCTTCTAGTAATTCTGGATGTTGGAATCAAACAGAGGTACATCCATGTCTTGACCACAAAGATTATGGTTTTCACTCTAAAAAGACAGTGCAGACTGGTAGATACAAGTAAGTAGCAAATAAATTTCCCAAGGAATCAACTTGGCAGACTAAGTATGTGCTGTTCTGGATGCCCTGGACAATTTCCTATCAGTCAGGGGGAAGGTTCTATAAAGACAGTGAAAATCTGAAACTAATAAAAGACAATGAGAAAACAAGAGAGAGAGAAAATGTTTTTGTAATCCAGCATGGACAATGTATCTAAGGGTTTAACATGAATTAGTATGATTATTTTGCATGTTTTTTGGCCTGTTGGGCTGGCTGTTAGTCTGTATTTATGATAATTAACTTGATAAGGATTTACAAAATAAATAAATGAATCTCATGTTGGCAAAAAGTATTTTTAAAAGGACAGTGGAGTGGAAAGGGGGAGAGATAAAGAATTGAGATGTGCTATGTACATGTCAATTCCTTACAGCGAATGTAATCATTATATACTGCAAACACGAACTAATAAAAATAAGAATTTGAATAAAGAAAACATCTAAAACTAGTTCTGATAAATGATACAGTGTCTGTCTGTATCTTTTAGAAGTAATAGTATTATAGAATAATATAGAATAATATTAACAGTGCCTTGTTAATATTTCTGCCTCTTTGTTCCATACATTCTTGTAAAGAACACAGACATGTAATGCTAAAATAAAAAGGAATAGAAATAAATTGAACATGCAGTCCTATCCTTGGGAACCCATTTTTGCTCAAGAAACTATACTATATACAAAAGTCGAAACAGTAAATCAGTCAAAACAATATGTGTTTCAAGTTAAGACCAGGTTTAGTACAACTTGTGTGCTACAACAGCATAGTTAAGAAAAAAAACATCTCAAAGAATTCTTTCGTTGAATGCTTCAGCTTCATATTTCCCCTTTATTTATCATTCCACTCGTTTGATTTTTATTCTTCCTAAAGATCTTTAAATTGTGAAGTCAAATTAACATCTTCAATATTTTTTATTAAGAATTTTTATATAAAGTTAACCACTCTGATCTTAAATTTTAAGTATCTTTTGGAATTTGTGACATACTGTTGGCTTTGTCTTGTTTCTCTGATTGCAATTTTTTTTTTTTTTTGAGGCAGGGTCTCATTATGCAGTTCAGGTTGGCCTTGAACACACTATGTTGCCTAAGCTGGCCGTGAACTCCTGGTGATCCTCATGCCTCAGCCTCTGGATTGATGAGATTAGCAGTGTGTGCCATCACACCCGGCCTTCTTTGATCACTATTGATTAACCTTGATAGCTAGGAATGTATTATGGTTTATATCTAAAATGTCCCCCAATACCTTGGGTGGGGCTTTCAGGTAGTGTTTGAATCATGGGTGGTGATACTACTTAGTGTGTTAGTCTGCTGATGAGAGGGAAGTAAAGGGTGGTAGGAGGAGGTGGTCCCTGGGGACGTGACCCACAAGTGTGCCTTGTCATTCTCCTCTCTTGATCACTCTCTCTGCTTCCTGCCACCATGCAATGTGTAGTTCGCCTCTGCCATGCCTGTCATCTTGCTTTGCCTGGCCAGCTGACCATGGGCTAAAACCTCTAAAATCTTGGTCAAAATAAGCCTCTCCTCATTTAAATTGTGGGTGTTAAGTGTTGTGTCCAAGTACTGAGAACTAAATGTTTGGGTTTCAGCAGCATAGTGGAGGTTCAGTTCACTCTCCCTAGAAGGTCTCATTCATCCCTGAGTTACGTGAATACCTATTCTAGTTCTGCAGCTCTCAGAATGATACTTTAGCCCTAACTTCTTTGATCTCATTTATCTCCATAATTTTATTATACAAACATCTCAATCTTATTTTCTTAACTGATCTCTTCTCGCATCATTTGGTTTTCATCTTCTTAGTTGTAGTGATAATTGTTGAACAAACAAATGAACAGAGACTACAAAAAAAATCTGGAATTTTCCTTGATCTTTTCCTTTCCCTCTTCCTATCATTCCATCCATCGTGATTCCACAATAATTATACCTCCAGTAATTGCACTTCTCTTTCCTTCCTCTCCTTAGTTCAATACAATATTATATCATACCATTTGCAGTATTAACTCTTTTGAATTTACAGACCATGAACATGACAAAGAGCTATAAAAATCACTTGTAATATCATTTAAGCATACCACTGACCTCTCAATATCTTTCTGCTAAATTTCACAAATATACAAATTCTAGTAATCATTCTTAACAATCCAGTCCCACTTACCTTTCTAATTCCTTCCTTGGACAAATTTTCCCTAATCATTGAATTTCTAACAACACTAGCCATCTTTCAGTTTTCAAACTTTAAAAAGTTTGTTCTCCTTTCAGCTCCTTTGACCTTTTATCTTTTAGCCTCTGCCTGTCTGGAATCTTTTTGTCTTCATTTTTCTGAACAGCTATAACTCAGTCCCCTGAATATTCAGAAGTCTTATCACACTTCACAGCTTCAAACAAGTTGTATTTTTTAAATCTCTTGACACAAACACAAATTATAATTTTTACTGCAGTTGTCATATGTGTGCATAATAGGATGTGCATTTATTTATTTAAAGTCTACCACTTATTGTACCATGAGTTCTATGTAAGCAGGAATTGCATTTAATTGTCTATGACTATTCCCAGAACTCAGCTTAACTCCAGGTACAAAGAAAATGCTTATAAACACTTATTAAAAGTCAAAGAATAAAGGTAAAACTATAAAATAATGGATGGAAGAGAGAAAGATCATATATGAAGCTGTCCTCTAAGTTAAATCCTCCAGGAAAACTATAATTTGGACTCTTGCAAAATCAATCAGGAATAAGGCATAGATATATTTTTAAGGCCTATTTTCATAATTATTGGTATTACACTTTCTTCCTTAGGTAGATTAGTATTTTCACATAGAGATGGATCAAGATAATACACATGTAAGTGGTCCATTTTGTATGCATTTTCAGCTGATAATTTAAGGAGCTGGCACAATAAAGTCCAAAGAAAGTTTATTCAAAGTTTATATGAGGTAGATCACCTGACAAAGTAGTATTTTATCAAGATTAATTGGATCACCTAAAGTAAAAATGTTGAAAATAATATTTATCAGATCATGTACACATCTTGAAGATAAAAGAAGGCAGGTATTACAGTGAATATATTAAATTTCTGTATTATAAGTAATTCAAATGTCTCACATAATAGTCAATATTCAAAAAATTTTAAATCTCTAAGAAAACCCTCAATACCTAAACTAAACAATTGTATGGAACTTTTTGGTGCTTGTACCCAGATTTAAGGTACAGATGTAACAAAGAAAAAATATGTTGACAATGAATCAGTTTGAATTCTAGGTGGTAGAAATAATCAACACGTTGAATTTACAACCAACATATTTCAGGGTCAATAATACTATTTTACTTGTTTTCTGGATTTGTTTAAAAACAATACTTTTGTAAGTACTTGGCTGGCAAGCACAAGGTTGTGAGTTCAATCCTCAGTACATAAAACAACATCAACAAAACCTTTTGTATCCCTTTCCTGTGAGTTGGCACCATTTGCATACTGTGGGAGAGGAGAACAAGAAGCCAACAAGAAGCAGAACCTTCCCTGTGAGTTGATGCCATGCACAGGTTGCTGCAGGGAGAGTCAGACAGCAGCCCCTTCCATTGTGGGCTGGGAAACCAGAAGAGCCAAGCACTCCTCCCTCATAAGGGATTGGCTGCTCCAGAGAAATACAGGCTGAGACGACAGCTGTTGATGTAAAATAAAATTTAATACTTGTAGTGTTTAGTGTTTCACTGACTGACTTTGCAGGCTGAAAGCCTGTAATCTGATCATCTATTCAGAGGATAACAATACACAATGTAGCATCTATGGGGGATCTCCTTCTGAAGGTGGCAGCCATTGTTAATTCTCCATTATCTTGTTTTGAAGTTCTGTATCATTTTCATTGCTTTGTTTGTCTAGGTTTTATTCTGTTTTGTCTAGTTTGATTTTATTGTATTGGACGGCATGAGTAGTCATTTCAAAGATAATGAGCTATATTACAGTAGCCATTTTGGATTTACTAGTATCTTATTTTGAAATTCTTTATTTTGTTCATTGTTTTGTTTTTATTGATTCTATTCTTTTCTGTTTTGCTTGATTTTTACTATGTCTGATGGTATGAACATCTGATGGTATGAACAGCTATTTTGAAGACAAGAGGCATTATGGTAACCACTGTTGATTTCCTATTGTTTTGAAGTCCTGTGTCACACTGGTTTGTTTTGATTGGCTTTGCTCTGTTTTGTTTTGTTGGTTTTAGTCTATTTAAAATAAAAATTACAAAAAAACTTTTGCCAATATTTTCCAATAATTTAAATAAATGATGATGCACTTTGAAGTAAATAGTAAGTGTACAATTTTCCTAGGATATTTTTACTTAGAAAAGTTTATTGATGGAAACAGCAATTTCCTATGTGGCATTGTCAGGTCTCTAAAGTAGACCACCACCCCACTAGGATAGAAACCCCCAAACAAATCTGTTATTCACATGTAGCCGGGCATGGCGTTCAACAGGAAGCTGGCAGCTATCCGCCAACAGCTCAACCTGCAGAGAGCTGGTTTCACAAAAAACCACAAGAGACATGCTGTGCCTGCCAGCATCCCCTGTACCCTGCACTGTCCTGTCTGTCACCTAGCTTTAGACTCTCTACTCAGCAACCCAAAATTTTGCACTCCCCTCAGCAATACCTCCTTCCCCTATCTAAACTCCCCTATAAAAACACGCCCTTACCCCTTGCTCAGGGCCAACAATCTTTTTGCCCTTGGCCCCACTGCACCCAGTCAGCAATAAACTCCTAGCATGTTGCTTTAACTTTGCCTGACTCAGTGGTCTCAGTTGCACCTTGGTTTAGTCTAGCAGGCATCATGGAGATATTCACTGTTTCATATCGCTCAAGGCCTTGCCCGTACGAAATAAACTCCTCTGGAATATTTATACCGCCTCAGTGAGTATAATTTTCCCATACCTATTGAAAGCAGTCTGCAGAATCATGTTTTGTATACACAATCGAATACACCTCAAGTACAATAAGCTTTAAACATTTCCTCATGAAATTTGCTTTTTTTTTTTTTTGAAAACTAAGATTCAACAGACTGAGCATGGGGATGAGTGGTAGAGTTATGTCTCTTGCCCCTGAAATGGGATCCCAGTCTCTAGGGGAGACAGAATCAGAGGAGCTCTGATGCTGGTATTTAGTATGTGTTTGCTTAGTTTATCTTTTCTGAATACAGAATGGAGATAGTCATTAGTAACTTTCCTAGTACCTACTTGTTTGCATAATTTCATTTTACTACACAATACCTCATTTAAATTGATGTGCTGTTAACAAAGTATGCAATGAACATTTTACAGGTACACAGACAAAATTCTACAGAATTCTAGTATCCAGAATGTTTAAAAAATTGATACTGTTGATTTTTCCTTAGTATCACCTGTCCCAGATAATATCCTTTACAAGTTTATAACTCACTTGCCCCGGATGAAGTATTTAAAAGTTTATAACTGAAAGCTAAGGAGAAGTATAAAGTTACTGCACTCCTTTAAAGCAGAGTTTATGTGGTACCTTTTGCTTCTCTGTTTCTTTCTCACAGGAGATAGCCATGGTTGATCATAATACTTTCAACTGTGCATAATTCTTAAATAAAACCATGCATAAGTTTTATACTATTTGATATAATTAACAAGAAGGAAAAGTACTATAAAAAATGAAACTCTACTGCTATATTTCTAAAGATACTAATAAGTAAATCATAATCATCCCCACAATAAAAGTGCTTTACTTTTTTTTTCATAAGCTAAGTGACTCAATGCAAAACCTACTTTTATTCTCCAACAATAGATCATTAGAGGTCCCAAATAATGGGCTCAGAAAGTAGACTGCATAACGTACTAATAAGCAGGATGTGATTAAATACCAAGCTCTTCTCACTTCAACTAAGCAATCACTGCCAATAAGTAGATTATTTAGGGGTACCCATACCTTAATTCAAGGATACACCTGGTTTTAACTCATATTAAATAATAACTAGCACCATCTACCCAAGAGTTACTGAGAACTTCCTTGGAGACAGTTCAGATATAATTCATGAGGAATTACAGCAGGTACATATAGCTCATAAAAGTTGGACAAGAATAATGTAAATGGAATGATGCCATTTCTAGATATTGCATAATTAGGATCATGTATTTTCCCATAACACATCAGAAAGAAACACAGGGTTTTTTGTTGTTGTTGTTGTTGTTGTTGTTGTTGTTTGTTTGTTTGTTTTTTCAGCACTGGGGATCAAACTCACAACCTTGCATCTGCCAGGGCAGGTGCTTAAGCCACTGAGCCAAACTCCCAGCCCTGGATTTTTTGAAGCAGGGTTGCACTATGTAGCTCAGGCTGGCCTTGCACTCATGTTGTAGCCCAGGCTGGCCTCAAACTCACAACGCTCCTCCTACCTCAGCCTTCCGAGTGCTGGGATTAAAGGCGTGAACCACACGCCTGGCTAAATACAGGTTTTTTAACGCAATAATTTGACATAAGTTTGTTACAAATATAAACACTGGAGATATTCATGATAGAAAAAAATATACTGAGGATATAAGAAAGGAATAAATATGATCAGACATTCAGTAATAAAAGAAAGATGCATATTAACAAAAAAAGATCAGTAGAACACAAACAATGCAGGAAGGTGTATTAACTGCATAAGAACCCTTCCAAGAATTGTTTCATATGGAGGCTTGGACTCACAATCTTAAGTAACAGCTCCATTAAGATTGAACATAGTAGAATTGTTACCTAGAATGAATGAAGCCCTGGATTCAATCCCCAGCAACACACACACACACACACACACACACACACACACACACACACCACAGAGTTTGGAATGATCAGAATGCTAGACCAGAAATACAGTTTTTTCCTCCTGTCACTTATAGAGACTGGATTTTTGCACAAATGCTTTTTACATAGATGTATCAATTTTTTCCTGAAAAAACAATATTATCAACTTTGTCACTTAATATTCAAATGATGGTAACACACTTACTCAAAATGCAATAATCCAAGTAGAGAGGAATTTTTAGTATTTTGAATCTTATTCTCAAATTACATGATATGACAAAATGATTTTATGTCTTCAGGTCTATACACAAAGTTTTCTTTCTATGTATGCAAGAATCACAGAAGGAAAGACAAAGGATATGAAAATGTTATGAGTCAAATTTAAAAATTGGGTGAGAGAGTGTTTCTCAACCAGGGCAATTTTTTCCCTTAGGAAACCTATTTGTAATGCTCATAATGAGGTGGGAGTTTGTTAATATGTAAGGGGTAGAAGCCAGAGATGCAACACTGCCTAAATCAGGCTGTCACAACAAAGAAATACTTAGTCTAATATGTCCTGAAGCTGAGAAAACTTGTCATAGATGAAAACTATGACTCTCAATGATATTTTGTTGTGAATTTTCTCAGAAACTCAAGAATGAAACATTTTCCTGACTCTGACAGTTTATATAACTGCAGATCTAATTTACCAATTCAGGTTAAATCATCTCTTTGGTGCTCCATTTGTAACCATGTCAACTGCTTATCCTGCAGCCCTCAGCTTGGTGCCTATCAGCCTCCAGCATAGACAGTGATCCAACACGGGATGTCACTTCGCTGCAGTAAGTAATTGCTCTTCATTTCACCTGGTGAAGAAGTACCCTTTCTTATTGATTTTGGACTGCACCTGAAGCATCTTTACAACCTCCCCCACCTCAACAATCTGAATCTGCTTCTATTGATCAACTGATGCTGGCCTCCTGGCATAATTTGCTGTACCAAAGACACTGAGAAAGGAAAGAGTGTACACAAAGTAAAATTCTGCTGTGGAAGAAGCCAGTGATTTGCATGGGTTATCTAATACCACTAACGATGAAACAGACCAAAACGAAACAAATTAGAGGGAATTGCCATTATATGTTTCCTTTTATTCTCTACTTAGTCACTAACTTCAATATAGTCATGTGATTAAATATGTTTAAATAGAAATCCCCTATTTGTTTTTACATGACTGAGGTCTGTGGGTAAATTCTTATCTGGGCAACATTTCCCTTCACTGAACAAAAATTTTAGGTGGTGAAGCATAATCATTAACAATTTGTGTTCTGACACAGATTACTGGTCTATATTTTAACCCAGTCACTATATAATTCTATGCAAATTCTTTAACATCTCTGAGCTTTTTTTTCCTTATCTGCAAATTGAAGATGCATGGTTGTCACAAAAGGATGACTCTGTGATTAATTAAAGTATGTGAGAAAAGTAAAAATGCAACTTACACACTAGCAAGCATGTTGCCATGGTTTCAGCCTGGGAAGTTTGTCAGAAGCTAATGGGATAGAAGGTTGGTCTCCAGCATGGCACCACTGGGGAGTAGTGCAAAACTTTGAAGGGTGGGGCCTACTGGGAAATACTGTGGTCCCTGGGGCAGGTCCTAGAAGGGAGAGTGAAGCTCCAGCTCCTTCTCTTCCTCTTTCTTACATCACGACCACAAAGTGGATGATTTTCATCTCCACATCCTCCCCACTGTGATGTGCTGCTTTGCCATAGGCTCAAAGTGAGTCCAAAGTGGCCTGAGACATTCAAAACTGCATCAAATAAACAATTTCACCTTCTAAGTTAATTTCTAAGGAATTCAGCTATCATAATGGAAAGCTGACTTATGGAGACATGAGATTCCCTTGTCAAGGAGTCCATTGTTCAAAGTGAGAAACAAGCAGTCTATCAGAGAGATGCTGACTTTTCAATCCCAAATCCTTTGAATGAAGTGCCAGATTGCTGGCTTTCTCATTGCCACACCAGTTTTAATAAAATCCATGAATTTTCTGTTTTGAGGATTCCAGTTATGTGTCTATCAGTTCAGTAGACTTAAGCAGTTGACAAAATATATTTCAGACTCTTCCTGAGCTTTTACAATTAGCCTGGATAAATTACAATTCAGTTTTTCTGGCCAGAGCATGTCTCATCACACTCAGACAGCTTTACATAGCCCCTTTCCCCTACGTAAAGGTGTGTAACAAAATATCTTACTCTTAGAGAAGACTAAAACAATCACATGAATTGTGCTTATATTGTTTGATCAACTTTTCATTCCTATATCTTGTAATCTGAACAACTACTTTGAAGATAACAGTATGCAATATGTTAACCACTGTTAATCCCCTAATAACTTGTTTTGAACTTCTATATCATTGTTTTTATTGTTGCTTCCTCTCTGAAATAAAAAAATAATCACATGAAATGCTGTGTATAATGGGCTTAACACAATACTTCTTGACACATAGAAAATAATGAGATGGTGTTTACAAAATATAAAAATGCCAGCACCATGAGAAGAATGTCTACAACAAAATAAGGATATCTAATATTTCTACAAAGAAAACTTTCATGGAGATATTCAGTCTTGTCATTAATAAAGTATGACTATGTCAAAAACATGAAAGATTAAGTGTGCAGTAATATAAAGGAAATTACTGAATTATTCTTCACCCTGTTCTGAAGTTGCAGTAAATCATTACTGTGCTCAAGTTGATAGCTGTTTTCTTGCACTGAAGCTTATGTGCCAATATATCCCAAAAATTTGAAGTTATTACTTCTGTCCTTCATCACTGTGTTAGTATGAAGCTTGGAACTTATCACACTGCTTTGGAGCTAAAGGGTCACCACCTCAGTAAAATGAAAATCTTTCGTGAACATAGAATTGTTCTGCCATATATTATGAATCAGAATTTAAATTATTTCATGTTGTAATTCACAAACGAACAGCAAAAATCACTTTTGAAATTCAACTTTTTATGACCATGATATTCATTTGTTATAGTTAATTTTATATACATGCTACACTCCTTTATCTTCGTACTTGTAAGATTAGCCATTACAGAAAAGGTATTTCAGTTTTTCTGGAATTCAGTAAGGCTATGTCAGGTTCAGGAAATAGTAAATTTCCTGAATACTCTTACTACATCCACTGGCATACTTTACTAATTCTTCCTTCCCAGGAGCCAATATGTCTATTCTAGCACATTCAAGGAAAAATTCCTTCCCATGGATTTATTATTTCTCTTTACTGTTAACATTTTTTCATAATATTGCAGTTAAATTTTAACCGCAGGTTATGTTTCCACTTTGTAGTTGTCATTTCAATTTCTTATCATGAGTTATCTGAAGAAAAGGTTCATACTTCATTTTTAATATGCATTCCAAACTACTGATGGAGAGCTACACATCCTCCATGTGCTCAGAAGGAAAGATTAGAAAAGGATGATGTGGGGAAGACAGTCTATGTCAAGGTGGGTGACTACTGTTAGGCAGGAAGTGTCTCAGACATATCTTCAGAGTGATCATTCAGACATAAATCACTTAGTGACATGTCTCATATTCAAGTGACATATATTGATACTGCAAAGAGAGATAGATAAATGGAAAGGCAAACACAGATATTTACATCCTATTGGTAACAGCACTGGGTATTTCTCCCCACATGATTAATATACATGATCAAATGTATAATAAAATATAAACTAATTTATCTTTATCTTATCTTTAGGCTTTTATAAACTTCCATAATTGCCAGCTGCAGAATGATGTTTACTTTACTCTATGGGAAAAAAATGACATTTCTTACATAATATGAGGAAATAAGAAGCATTTCTAAAAATTATTGGAAATAGTATGCAGAATACACAAATTTCATTTTATTGCTGTTTCTTATAAAACTAAAGCTGTAGTATGCTGTAGTATGAGTCATTTGACTGATTTCTAAAAAAAAATAATGTGATAAGTTAGGCAGGAGACTAGTCATCCATTTTCTGGTGTCTGTGGTTTGAAATTTAGTGGATCTCAAAGTCTTCTAAAGTGCTAGTGAAAAGTAAAAACTTACACCTTCAGAGTATTTCAATCATTAATGTGCTGCATTAGACCTGGCTTCTAGATCTTAAACATATTTTCCAACAATCTGATGTATTCACTTACTAAATACTCTTTGAGTATTTAGTACACGTTTTAAATATTTTTAAAAATCATTTTGAACATAATAATACATATCAAGAAATGTAAAATTTTGCAATTTTACTTTGCCTACAAGTGACAAGCTATAATTTCATGGATGGTGGCAGAAGACATGATATTCTGGGGTCAGGATCCAGGAACATTATTACTCTTGGCAAAGCAGCCAGAGTAACCTTTACATATTCATTCATTCCCAAACTTCCTAAGACCAAAGGGAGTCATGCACAGCAGCCCAGGGGGATTCTGCCTACAGTAGATTTGCATCATAGTTGAGGAATATATCTTTTTGAGACAGGGTTTCACTATGCAGTTCAGTCTAGCCTTGAATTCACTTTGTAGCCCAGGCTGACCTCGAACTCACAGTGGTCCTCTTGCTCAGCATCCCGAGTGCTGCAATTGCAGGTTTATGCCCATCTTGAGCCTCAATATTTTAAAGGTAGCTTTTAACACACCTGACTAAATGGCAGTTTTCAGTAAGTGATATTTAAAACAGTAACATAGAGAATCCAAAATCTCCATATTGTATCTTTTATACAAAACAGCCATCTAGAATTTCCAACAGATAATTTTGTCAATTAAATTAATGTTATGTACCAAAAGGGCAAAATCTATGCATATGATGAGAGACACAATACTCAATACTGCTGAAGTCACTGATTGAAAGCAATATATTCTTCAAGGCAGCAGAAATTGCTGTTTCAATTGCTTATGAAATCGTTTAGCACTTTAAGTGAAATACAATATTCAAATATTCTCCAGAGTCACTTAAAGAAATGTTAGATCAGAATACATTGAAGATGTTTCTGTAGGACTCTTAGAAGATCATTAAACATAGGAAGATATGGTATCTTTCTAATGTTTAATTCAATTCAATAATCTCATTGATCTAATACTGCACATTGGAATTAATTTTATTTCTCCTGGTAATGCAATAGAGTATACTAGGGTGATTGCAACAAAATTTGCTGATTATTGGAAAAGTTATTATGAATCCTCAATATAATCCATTGATATATAATTTTAGAACAGTTTAGTGTCCTTGACAATCATCTTAGTATCTGGTAAAACAGATCTTCCCTCATCTACTTCATTTAAGTACTTTCAAATACAATCTATATTTGTCTGTGCCCCCCATGGCCTAGTTGGTAGCTTAGCATAATCAGTTACTAGAGTCTCAAAAAGGAGATAGATACCCATAAACTGAATCAACTTCAAGCTAAGAAGGCAGTCTGAGAGGATGACTGCAGTTTTTAAATAGTGTGAATACTTGGGATAAGTAGCAAATTTCTACAGATCATTTTAGCATGCTTTATTAAGTTTCCTGAAGTATGTCACGTAAGATAGCTAGTGAAATTATCTGGAAGGTTCCCCACTCCAAATAGCAAAATGATGACATTTTTGCTAGCTTAATTAAAATATACTTCAAAATAAAAATTCAATATCTTTGAGGAGCGTAATGTGATGCTTGATATATATTTATTTCAATATGATCATGGTAATCAAGAAATGTACACATACATGACCTCACATGGCTGTTAATTTTGTATGATAAAAATACTTAATATTTACTGTCTTAAGAAATTTTAAGCATCCAGTACATTATTTTCAACCATAGCCACCATATTGCACATTAGATCTCCAGAATTCATGCATTGTATAGCTGAAAGTTTGTACCTTCTGACCAATATCTCCTCTGTTGCCAGCCTCTGGTAACCATCATTTTACTCTCTATGAGTTTGATGTTTAGAGCTCACATATTAATCAGATCAGATAATATTTGTCTTTAGGTGTCTGTCTTAGTATAATATACTCTAGGCTCATCTAAATTGTCACAAAAGGCAGGATCTTTTTTTTTAAGAATAAGACTAAAGAAATAAAGACATAGACTGCAGATGGATAGATAGATACCACATTCTCATTCTTTCATCTATCAATGGACATTTAAGTTATTTTCATGAGTTGGCTATTGCAAATAATGCTACATTTTACCAATGTTTATCTCCTCTGTTTTTTTTAATTATAGTCATTCTTGCAGGTGTGAGGGGAAAAAGTCTCATTTGTGGTTGTATTTTTGACATCTCATTGATGATTGGAGATGTTCATTTTTTCATGTTTCATTTTTGGTCATTTGTATGTCTTTTAAAAAATGATTCTGAAGCTTTAATCATTTTTCATTGCATTATTTATATGTCTTGGCTATTGAATTGTATTCTGCATGTATTTGAGATATTCACTCCTTACTTGATATATGGCTTGTGAATATTTTTCTATAGGTTGTCTCTTCATTTTATCTACTGTTTTTTCTACTATGCAGAACATTTGCTTTGATGTAGTCCTTTTCTTAATTTTCACTTTTGGTGCTGTGGTTTGTGTGTGTTTGTGTCATGTGTTAAAAATAAAAAACATTGCTGAGATTAATGACAAGAAACTTTACTCTTGCTTTATTTTATGGATTTTATAGTTTTATTTCTTATGTGCAGGTCTGTTATCTCTCTCTCTCTCTCTCTCTCTCTCTCTCTCTCTCTCTCTCTGTCTCTCCCTCTCTTCTCTCTGTCTCTCTCTCTCTGGCACTGGGACTGAACCTAAGGCTTTGCACATGTTGGACAAAGGCTCCACAACTGAGCTACATGGCAAGATACAATCCCTTTGACTTGGTTTTAGTGTGTGGTGTAGATGAGGGTCCTATTTCATTCTTTAGATGGATATTTCCTGGCTTTATTCACTCCTCAGACTGTGATCCTTGATACCTGTTAAAGGTCATTTTTCCTGTTGCTCCGTTCTATTTTCCACACTGTAGAATTTTAACCACATCATTCTCTTACAAGATCTAAGATTGATCTCAGATTAAACTTCAAACATCTTAAATATTTGAATACATAATGGCTATACTAATTTATATCTCCAACAACAATGTATGAGGGTTCCTTGTATATCCATATTGTCACCAAAATTTCACTTTTGTTTTTTGACAATAGTTGTTTTATAGGTTTGAGATGATCATCTCTTTTATGGTTTGATTTGCATTTTCTGATGATTACTGATGCTGAGCATTTTAATGAAGGATTTTAATGCCCTCCAATATTCTTGGTTGGTGCCATGGTTATTTCTATTATTTTTGCATTCTGGATTCCAGTTATTCTGTGTTTTTTTTTCCCTAACCATAGCATGTACTTCCCCTCTGACTTCCTTTCTTAGCTAACTTCTTCTGGCTTTCTAGTTGCAGACTAAACACTATTTCATTGCAGAAGTCTTCTCTAACCCCACAAATTCAGCTTAAGAGTCCTGCTTAAGTGCTTACATAGTAATCTATACTAGTCAGTTTCCTGTGCCTGTGATAAAATACTTAAGAGAATAAACTTACAAGGAGTGAAGATTTATGTTGACACACGGTCAAAATGGATGTTTGGCAGGCCTGTTGTTTGGGGGACCTGTGGTGAGGCAGTTTCAACATGGTCAAAAGCACGTGGCAGAGGAAGCTGCTCGCTTTACGGCAGCTGGGATGCAGAGAGAGGAAAACCAGTGCCCAAGGGCCCAATATTCTGTTTTGAGTAGGGGACCTAACTTCCTCACTCAAAGGGCCCTCCACACCCCCCCCCAGTAATATTAGGGACCAGTGCCTCAGTGTTCAATGTGTCGGCCTTTGGGGGACCCTATTAAATACCACAATGAAGGCCATTAAAAAATAGAAACGATCTTACCACATTGTAATTTTTGACTACCCTTTTCTCCCCAAGGTTACAGAATTTATGAGAAGAGAAACTGTGTTTACTTTGTGTGATTATATTCTATTGCACATCTAACACAGAATAAATTCTCTGTAAACCTTTAATAAATGAAATATATGATCACACTATGCCAAGAATATTATGAAGATATTATTTAGTAAAATACTTAACATCATGTAGGAAATTTATCTGTCTTAAGGCATTCTGATAATTACATTATCTTAAAATAATGTTAAATACGAAAAGCATAGTCAAAATAAAAAATATTATTTTCATCTATAAAACTTGGCTAAATATATCAAGAATGAGGTCAATGGTGCAGTTTTTGTACATTTTGCTACAGCTAATGAGGCACGATATATGTTTCAGATGCTCGGATCTGAGCATTTCTTCATAAAGTGGTATCTACTTCCTTTTGATGTTAAAACTTTAGAATTAAAAAAGCAGTCTAATACAGGGTTAGGGAGATCATTTAAAACATAGATCAGTAACTTTAGAGAAGCTAGAGCATTCTAATGGCTGAAAGAATACAAATATGGCTAGGGAAAAGGACTTGTTTTCAAGTATTATGTCTAGAGGCAAGACAAGGTTTGGGGAGGAAAAATACAAAGAATGCTAATAACAGAAATAATAATATGTAGAAGTGTGATGAAGATACAGCAGTGAGTAAGATTACTTTCAACAAGTTGAGGGAGAAAGAACTGAAAAAGGTTATGAAATCCTCACCAGGGACCTTGGTAATCAGGTAAGTGGATAAAAGAAAAAGAATTTCCATGGAATTGTAGTGGCATTACACTCAAAATCTTGAAACAAAACCAAAGAATGTAACGCCTGAGTGAAGAACACCAAGAATACCCACATGGGCTGGAAACACTGAATTGGAAAGACAGGAATGTGCTAAAGGAGAGTTGTTCATGAGACTAGAAAGCAAGATACGAAAGAGATATTAATGAGCACATTGATATAGATACTAGGGATCCATATAAGGTTCCTCACCAATGTAATCATTATTTAGGAAGAGAGAGAGAGAAAGAGAGAGAGAGAGAGAAAGAATAGATGGTTGAGGGTAACCCTATCTTGATTTTTCTTTTCTTTTAACTGCATGAATTTTGCTGAAAGTGTCAATCCTGTGCAATTTGATTCTGCCTCTCAGAAAAAGAAGATTAAAATGATTTGAATAGTACAATGAAAATATGTGCCATTGAAATGCTAATGCACATACAGCTTTTGCTGAAGTGAATTTTTGATTGTGGGATATGTAGATTGCAAGAAAAGACATTTTACTTTTTATTTGAGAAATACATTCAAGAGAGTAATTGTTACAAAATTCAATGAACCATTTCTGCTGTTTTTTACATTCTCTACATACAATCTCTGCATAGAATAATCAGCAATTATTTTTTACATGTATGAAGTTAGAAAAAGAGAGAAAATGTCTGTAATTTTTCAACCCCTTAATTTTCCTTGACTACCAATCAGTTCATGATCTCAGTGGAATTATATAAAATATCTTTGTCATAGTAACACCATCTTTGAAATTTGAAAAGTTTATGGCAAAATAATATTCAATCCATATTATTAGATTGGGTAGCTTTGTTTTTTGTTTTAATTAAGCAAAGTAGCTGAAGAAAAAGTAAAGGACGCAAAGAACACAGCATATGAACTGGTTACATTGCAGAATACAATTGAAAACATGTCCATTACAATATTTGAGTAAATGACAGGCATATAATTGTCAGTGCTTCTTTCTTTAAAGTACCAAATGGAAAATAGGAAGTAGGTTTCAAATTATCTTAATAAAGAAGGAAAATATCTTTATTATTTATTTCTTAGTGCAATATTTAACATGCTTTGTACTTGAACATAGAAAATCTTTTGGAGGTGCATTAATGATACGTGGATTGGATTAAACTCATAGCAAGTCTTCAATCCGCAGACTACATCTACTACATAAGAGATATTATTTAATTAAAATATGCTCTAGATTAGCGTTCTTTACATTGAAATAAAATATCATCAGGTTAAAGTTCATAAATTGGATTTTAAAAAAGCCTGTGAGCAGAATATAGACAGTAGCTAAATTTTCTAGCTGCCATGAGCTTTTCCATTGCAATTTCATTTCATAATTCATGGTGTTCTTCTGAAAACACTTGTTAGATGGAATTTCAATTTACTTTTAACTTCAAGCATTCAAATCCCAACTTTTCTTTCAAAACATTTTGGAGTTTTACATTTGTGGGGAACCACTCAGACTGCTTCAAAGCTCGGGTGCATTTAAGGACACCTCAGGACATGACCCTGCTTGTCTAGAGCAGAAGCACAGTGGGATTCAGTTATGTAACCATGAATTAGCACAGTAACACATATGCACCAGTTATGGCACTATGTAAGAATGTAAACATGAGATTACAACCTGTGTAAGAATTGTACAATAAAGATGCAGGTAGCTCTTGCTATGGCTTTTCTGCTCTGTTGCTGATGTCTTGCATGCATGCATTCTTTAACCTTAGGACCTCATCCTTGAAATTCTCCCTTGGGCCCCCTGAGCAGGTCAACAACATTCTTCTACATTATTCACTTATTTTCATATAGAATTTATCTGTGTAAATATATAAAGTGTTTTCAAACCAAGTACAGGGTTACATATGCCACACAGACAACTAATCAGGGTCATATTTACAAAAATTACACAACATACCCATTTATTACTTTGAAGATGTTATATCTTACCAAAATCTATCAGTCTTAGAAATATCAGTGGATGAGGGGATTCTATTTGGGAACATAAAGCTGTGTAGTTTATGCACACTAATGCATGTTTAGTGCATTTTCACTAATTGACAGATAATTTGATATTGTAAAATCATCATGCACTTGGTATTAGATTATTCTTTGGGTTTAGACTACTTTATTATGTAACTGAGTAAATTACAGTGGTAACTTGGTTCACAAACTTATTTCATTCCACAATTCTGGAAAAGATAGCCATGTTCATGCTCATGTGGGAAAAATAGTCACAGTCATGTTCATCCCCCAATGAAGACCTTGTAAACAAAGCCAAAATTATGGCCAAATGCTTTCATATGTAATCCAAATTGTTTGCAAGCAAAAGTGTTTATGAACCAAGGTACCGCGTATTTAGTGTCAGAGATTAAGTTTTCTTAGTTTACTAATGACTACCTGCATTTTCCCAAATCTCATAGAAATCATAAACACTATCCTGTGACTTACAGAAAATGCATAGAATAGCATGTATTGCCAAAATGTTTACTGTTTCTACTATTTTTACAGCTGACAAAACTCTGATATTTTTCCTATTATCAAAAATCTATATTATACTCAGGTGTTTGAAATATAATTAAATAGCAGCGAGTTCTATGCATATACCAAAATAACTGTATGTATAAAATACGTTTAAGGAATACAGTGAAATCCTGGGAGTAGTCTGTATATCCAACAATAGAAGATTGGATAAAGAAAATGTGGTATGTGTACATAATAGAGTAATACTTGGCTATAAAGAAGGGAAAATTCAAGGTGTTGGTAGGAAAATGGATGCACCTGGAAAATATAATGTTGAGTGAAATAAATCAGACACACAAGCTTAAATACCGTAGAGTATCTCTCATTTGAGTAAGCAAAGTACAAACAAATAGCATAATAAAGGGTGAACAGAAGGATAGAAGGGGACAGATACGTTGCAAATGGGAAATGTTCAGGAGACCTAGGTGGAGACAGAGGGAAGGGGAAGAGAAAATAAGTAGAAGGTTATGTCACATACAGGAACATAGTAATTTTAATGAATATAAACATCGTATGTCATAAACGTGAGAAAAGATTAATAATACTGAAACAAGATTGAAAGTAAGGAAAGGGGATTTAGAAGAGCAAAGAGGGAGGTGGAAAGGAAGGGAAAATAGTTTAAAAAGAGAAACAAGTTGTATTATGCACATGTACCCACTCCACAAAATGATTATAAACTGCATGTACTGCAAACATACTAAAAAATACAGTAAGTGCTTAAATTAAAAAAAATATATAGGGCTGGGAGTTCGGCTTAGTGGCTTAAGTGCCTGTCTGGCAGGCGCGAGGTTGTGGGTTCAATTCCTGGTGCTGCAAAAAAATATATATCTATATATATATCTATATATATATATATGTTGCAGTAAAAGACACAGTTCCACTAATTTACTTTATAACACCCCTCTCTGCTTCAAGCATATTCCATTGTTCTTGCCATTTTCTGAGGCAGTTCTGGAGGTCCTCCTTCACAAGTGTCTTTCATTGTGGTGCTGCAGCTGCACAGCATGCTAAAGCCATTGCAAATATTCACTTTTCAACGTCCATTTGACGTTGAGGAAGCAGCAGCATTCATGTTATGCCAGTCACAGGGAGGAAGGTGAATGAGGACGCAGTGCAATGCCTTCACAAGCCTGCCTTTCTGGTAAATGGCACTCAGCACTGGCTATCATCATATTTTTTATCACATCTTAGAAAGACATTCAGAAAACAGGACTTCCAAAACTGGTACAGAAAGTGACAAGAACGACAGGGTAAATGTCGTCTCTGAGTGAGCAAGAGTATTTTAAATGGCATCGGTGCCCATGTGTCTTTTCCTGTAGTTTTTAAAAAAAATTTAAACATTCACTTTATATTTTGATCACATCCTGTATTTACACATAAACTCCTAACTGAAAACCAGAACCTTTATAATTTTGTGGAAACAGCAAATAGAGATTTCAGAACCAGGCACATTCTTCCTTAGTGTATCAGCAAACTTCTGAACTCTCGCCTCGAAACAATTAGATCAAATTTTATCAATAGGAAAGGCAGTGCAATTTCAAAGAGTTCCAATTATTATGTTTGTGCTTCTGGACGAAGATTTTATATACTACCCAAGTAAGACAAATTTGATGCAAGACTTTTGGCACCCTAAATATTAACTAGGCCTTTTCTAACCCAGTTTAAGCATGAAATTCTTGAAATGAGGGCCTGCAGTGGGGCCTAGCCTGCCTCCAGGTGCTTAAAATTTAAATTTGGCAGGCTTACAGGACAACAGCTGCTCACTTTACAAGAGGTGGAGCTTAGGAAGAAGATAAATCCTCATTCTATATGGGGCACAAACAACAGCTTGAACTAGAATGCTCTGAAAACAATGGTATTTAATAGACTACAGAAGAAAAGTTATGTAAGCTCTACTTTAAGAATTTTTAAGGGCAGCATTACAATAATACCATTTTAAGGACATGATAGAGTTCACAATTTTGAAAAACTCTACACTTCAAAAAATATCTCGGGAAACCAGTGCTATCTTAATTTTTAAATATCTTTAAAATTTATTATAACAAGATTTGATACAGGGTGCAGTGGTGCACTTGGGAGGCTGAGGTAGGAGGATTTCAGTGAGTTCAAGGTCAGCCTGAACTGCATAGTAAGACTGTCTCAAAACAACAACAACGACAACAACAAAAGATTTGAACACAAGATTTTGAACCTCAGTGCCAGACAAGAAAAAAGTAACTTCGATAAAGTGTGATTTAAATTACAGTGCGACTTAATTTAATTAACCATATTTTCTTAATATTTAAAACATCATCAATGCAGTACAGTTCCCACTGAAATTACTGGTTCCCTTATAGACATGAGCTCTAGTTTAATAAACTGAAATTGCTTTATTGAGGTCTGATAAAAGATGTAGTACTATAGAATCTATGTAAGTAAAACAGTTTTACTAAGTTCAAAGTTAATTCTACTAGTGATACACACCATAAAAGAGATCTCTGTAAAGAATATATTGTTATCAGAAGGCTACTTTTGAGAATTTTGGGAGTGGATATGTGACAGGTATAAAGAAATGGGAAAAAATCTCAGCAGCAGAAATAATAACTGTTACACTGCAGCCTGAATTTAAAAGCCATTTTTAATTTCTTTATTTGTTAGACCAAAGAGTAATTAATTCTTCTTTTTCTAAATTCCAGGGAGCATTCTAGCCACTGCAGGCACAACTGTGAACAGGACCAAGCTTTGCCCCTCGTGGAGCTTACATAGTCTATAGGGGAGACTGGAACTGGTATCTACAAATAAAGATATTTCTTTATTGCTATAGGCTGTGAAGGAAATTCACCAGTTTAATGCACTAGAAAATGACTAAAGGGCTGGATGCTACTGTAAGAAAGAAGAAAGGGAAATTCTTTCAAAGGAAGAAACTTTTGATCTGAAAACTTACTTATGGATGGAGATGGCCATACCAAGATGGCAAGAGGACAGCCCCGCCACCTTCCCCAATTGTAACAGCACCTGGACCAAACCTCAACATCCATGAGCCGTATGTATTTGCAGAGGAGGGATGGGAAGGGATGAGAGAACAAGGTCATAAAATTTGTCAAGAGTCACACCTTACCACCTGTTGCTAAGGGTTGCTCTTCAAATGAACCACAAGAAGGTACTGGATAGCTAAAAACTGAAGAGTAGTGAAGTGAGATATGTCACTTGAAAAAGTGCCTGGCTTCTGAATAGAGAGTGGCTCTGCAGATTAGAGGAAGAAGAAGGAATTCGTAGCTGTTATTCTATGCCAAGAGAGGAAGGATTTGAATTTTCCACTTCTAAATACACATGAGGGTGGGTTTTATTGTCTTATTTTCATGTTTTCAAGCCCGTAGTTCATTTTAGATTTTAAACATTTGTGTGGGTCCTTGAAAATTTGTCATCACTATGCTTACAGTATCCAATAAACAGAAGAGTTGGATATTAACTTTTCTTTATTTCTAAACATCAATATGTTGACGCTATCAGGTGCTGTGTGAGTAATCTTGGCATGATGTATGAATGAATAAAAGGATAGGAGAAGTAAAGATGGAGTATGAATGGTTCAAAAATTGTCATGAAGTTATTAGTTACTCTACGTGGCTATACATTTCCTCATTCAGTAAGTATATGCTGATGTTTACTCTTTCCCAGGAGCTGTGTTAGCCCCTAAATAATTAAATGTGTCTGGGAGAAACAGAAATGACCTGCAATTTTATCCCATGTAACTTTCAGCAGGTCAACCAGACAGGGATTGTGTCAGTGGGTTTGGAATTTCTATTTTGCTTGGTTTGCTTTGTTTTAAAAGTGTGATATTAAATTATGTTCATAAATCAAGGTGATAATTTGTTTTATTTTTAGTTCTAATCACTTTCTAGTTTTCAAATAAAATACTAATTCCAGATTTTAGATAGATGGATAAACAGACTGATAAATAAAGTTGTAATATTGCTGAAAAAGAGTCTACCTGCCCCTCACAATAATATAAAGAATTAAATAAGGTTATTCTATCGAGTAAATGAGGAAGGACTGGAAATTTCATCATAGTAATATCAATTCAACTTCTAGATTAAGCTATTAATTTTATTTTGGTATCAATGGTGAAAACAGGACATTTTTGTTAAAAAGAGTCTTTTTTAATTGTTTTGATAAACTAGAGTATATATAGTTAGCATTTTCAACAGTATCAATTTATTTTTTTTCCCTCTTTATTCACCTAAAATTTTTTCAACTGATGATTTAGTACAAGTAGCAAAAAGCTTTGTAGATAAGGGTAACATTGCAAAATTTAAACTGTTACACTTCTTGTAGTGTTTCAAAATGTTCTGTTTTCCCACCTTTTTTTTTACTTTTTCTAATGACATACCACTGGACAAAATAGAATGATACAGTTAAATAGTTTTAATTTAAGTTAATAAGTTAAACTATCAAAATATGATACCATTTAAAAATCTGTGTAACTAATATTATTAAGAATAGAATGTGCGAGCCGGGCGTGGTGGTGCACGCCTTTAATTCCAGCACGCGGGAGGCTGAGGTAGAAGGAGCGTTGTGAGTTCGAGGCTGGCTTGGACTACAACGTGAGTGCAAGGCCAGCCTGAACTACACAGTGTGATCCTGCCTCAAAAAACTAGGGCCAAGAGTTTGGCTCAGTGGCTTAAGCGCCTGCCTGGTAGGCATGAGGCTGTGAGTTCAATCCCTGGTGCCATCCAAAAAAAAAAAAAGAAGAGAATGTGTATTTTTTAGTATAGAATGGAATTCCTACAATGATGGTTCATGCATAACATGAATGTGGAAGACTGGGTATTATGACTTTTCAATAATTGAAAAATCATTAATTTACTTACACATTTTCCCAGGGAAATTACTGTATCCTCTAATACAAACCAGAATTTGATTTTCATATATGTCTATGTTCTAGAGGAAATATAAATTAATAAATTTGCCATCCCTAGCCCTCTGGATTTGAACATGACAGGCACAAACATTAATAAATAAATCAAGCTCTGTGGTGGAAGGGTTAAAGTATTCCAGAGGGAAAAACCGTTCCCTGCTTCTTAAGAGAATAGCCATGGAGAAAATAAAACCTTGTTTCACTGAGGAGCAAAATGAAATTTAGGGAACTGCTGATATTGTGAAGACAATTATGTAGGTTTTGATTTTCTTTGGGGAATGCTGGAGAATGCTGAAGGTGAAACAGGATGGGGAAAAGAAAAAAATATTATACTTTTAAATTATTTAGAAGGTGATCCCACAGTTTCAAGCAATCCAAGTTCCATCACAGCATGGTTAGCAGTGCACACATCCAAATTCTGTTAAATTGTTTAGTACAAAATAATAGTACATACACTCAACAGGGTACAGGCAAAGTAACACAGCACAGTACACTGAACTCCACGGTAGCAAAACAGAGCTGACATTTCTTTCGCTCCCAGAAAATACAGATTTATCAGTAGTCATATTATGGGTAGACTAATGAGACCCACATAAGAGTTGATGAAAAATTCTCAAGTAATTAGAAATTGCTATTTTAAATACTTATATCCTCCGTGCTAATGGCTTACTTTATCCATATATATTTCATAAATGACAAAATGCAACCATTATAATTACCAAGATATTAAAACAAAAACATTGCTTCAGCAATATTTATATACAGTGCTAACAAATTCGATACTCACTTTATGAGTCTTGACAACTATCAAAGGAAAATACTGTACTGTCTCTTTTTATGTAGTACTTTTACTTTCATCTGTTTTTTTAATAGGTTGAAAATAATTTCTGAAATATGAAGGCTAAAAATGTATTTTTCTTCTCTTGGCTTTGTGTAGTTTAGAATGATAGTGCACCCTTTATAGATAAAACAACTTTTAAAATGAGGGATCAGAAAAAACCTGAATAATGCACCAGACTTTTAAAAAGTAACAAAATATATTAAGATACTATCAAAATGACTAAAATTATACTATTATATGTTAAATAAAATTCTAAAATATTTAAAGTACTATTAATATCATCATTTAATTTTCATCTTATTAATTGCTATTTTGTGTATTATCATGGTTAAGTATATCATGATAATCAGGATTTCATTTAAACACATAGTGTAGTAGCAGCAAAGTATTGATGATTGGGAAAAAATATTTTGGATACTTCTTTATTATAAGTAAGTATCTATATGAAAATTATTGGTGACTGACTCTAACCTTATTTAATCTTCACAAAACCTTTTTATTTTATTCTCTGTGACTTCCTGACCACATTACTCATTCTCTCTCTGGGCTTCTATAAAAATCATTCTTTCTGTATGGAAATACACTTACCTTCTTTTACTACATCAGGAACTCATCCATCATTTAAGTCATCATTCAAATATCTCCATTTCAGTGAATTTTTCTAGTGCTTCCAAGCAAAGTTAATACCATTCCTCAGTTGTATTTACTTTATTATTTGTTTTTTCTATTTATTATTACAGTGCTTACTACATTAATAAACACTGTGGTTATTTCTTTACATATCTCTTTCCCTCATATAACAATAAATTCTTTAAAAGTAGAATCATGGCTTATTTAACATTAGTTTTCAAAACATAGTGTGGTCCCTGCACATAGAAGATACTCAGTAATTGCAATGGATTTTAAAATGGATTTTAGAAATTATTACAAGGGAATAAACAAAATTTTGCCAAGACATGTTTTAGTAAGAACCCTTGAGGACTATTTCACAAAATTAGATGGCATAAAGTGTTCAATTTAGGGAGACATTATGTAAAATTAAAAATGCTAGGAATTTTACAGAAAGTGCAAATTTTTTACTGCATGGAAAAAATGAGACTGCTAAAGACAGGTCCCCGCACTCAGGGGCTCGGAGGCAGCCAGCACAACGTGCTCGCTATTGCCATCTCTTCACTTTAGATTTCTGTGGTACACAGAGGCAAGAAGAAATTTCTGAGTGTAATCTTTTCTCCCTAAATTATTCTAAAAAGTTTAGGAAAAATGTCACAAAGAAAAACCATTTATTTTTCTCATCATATAATAGAGGCAATAAAGATGGAGATCACTCTTTATAAAAGGTTGAGAATATCCAGTTATATGATTCACCATAAACTAATGATAAGACTCAGGAATGGTGAACCATACAGCTGTAACTTTGTTGTACTGACACATCGTAAGAAGCAAACACTGTCATTACTTTACAAAATTCATGCATCCAAAGAATCCATGGATTTTCCTTAAAATTACTATAATGCAATGCATTCATACCAAATACTTAAATTATTTTTGATAACTGTACATTTTTTCTTAAAAAATAAATGAAAAATGTGCAAC
>RJWM01023165.1:0-32576 GCA_004363535.1 Dasyprocta punctata
CATCTCCTTGTTTGTGTGCCCTGTAGCACCATTCACAGTAGCCCAGAAGTGGAAACAATGTAAGTAGCCATAGAAAGATAAAGGGATGAAGAAAATGCTATACAGATACACAGTGGAATACTATGTAGCCACAACAAAGAATGAAATCCTGCCGTTCTTGACAACAGGGACAGCACCGGAGGTCATTGTGTTAAACAAAATGAGCCAGGCACTAAAGGACAAGCCTCGCACGATCTCACTCTTCGGGGGAGTGTAGAATGGTGGTTTAAAAGGCTGGGAAGAGTCGAAGGGAAGGAGGGCTTCCAGCATGGCACTGCACAATAGGTGATTATAGATAATGTACTGTACATTTCCAAAAGCTAGAAAAGGGATTTAACACATTTTCACCATAAATACTTGAAGAGATTGATACACTTAATCTTATTTAAGCATCACATAGTGCACACATATATAGAAACATCACGTGGTATCAAAATAATGTGCAAACTTCTTCCAGCTTTATGTATTAGTTAAAAATGAAGCTAATTCAAATACTTTTTTTAAAAAAAAAGCAAAAATATTCGGTCAAATAACTTTTTTATTAGCCCATATTTGCAGTGTGTAATGTGTGCATGCCTTGTGCTGAGTTGGTGCCTGGACATGGTTCACCTCCATCCCTCTGTCCAGTCCCTTTCCTTCTCTCCCCCTCACTCCGTCTCTTGATCCTTTTTCCATTTGAGGGTGATCTATCTTCTACTTCCTACGGTCTTTTATTTTGACCTTTATTTATAATGTGGTTTTCTTATGTAAGAGAAACCATGTGGTATTTAAGCTGGTGGGTCTGATTGACTTCACTTCATGCTATGGTCCCAAGGCGCCCCCATTTACTTACACATGACTCCGTGAGGTCCTCTTCTGCATCTCCTCGTGTATTTCTCTTCGCGTTTTAGGGACTCCAGAGGAAAGTTAACCTCTGAACCAGAAGCTCTGAGTCAGCAAAACAGGACTCTGCTGATACGACCAGCTTCTGTCAAAAAGGTCATTTCTCATTTCCTTTCCACCCGGCAATTCTTGCTGACATAAGGAGCATGCAGCTGACCTAGCCCTTCCAGCAGGATAGTGGATCTTTTTTCTTCTTCATTAAAATTTTACCTCCTCTGGCAACAGTCTAGATAAAAATGCTATCAGTGTCAAGATCCAAAATAAAGGGATACGTTTGGTTGAGTCCAATCAGGCCCGGGAGAGAACCAAGTCTCATAGTGTTGTGAAATTCTTGCCACTCTGACAACCTATAGAGGTGATGCCTGACGTAGTTGTTTGTATTTAAATCTTATTTCTCCTCTGCGCACAGCATGCACTTTTTCAAATAGCCACAATTTATATGTACCTGGGTTATCAAAGGCAGACTGAAGCTATAGCAATAGCATATTCTTGTTCCAGCTAAACTGCAATCTGGAAGTTCCATAAAAGTGTCAAGACTCATGGTTAACAACGTTTGGTGAGTGCCGAGTGGGTGTTTGAAGCCATGATGCATTTCCTGGACCACAGCATGCTGATATCAGGGGAGGCGTTGAGAAATAGGAAGTCAAAGCTGGAGAGCGATTATGACAGCGCACTGACAAAGCCCATGGATTGACTCAGTTCTGGGTCATTTGAAAGTATATTTATTTGATAAATATGATTAATATTCATCAGTACATCTCAGCTGCCTTCATACCTTTTTCTCTAGGTGTCATCTAAAAACAGAAGAAATAACCTTCATTATATTAGAAGCCAGCTAGACCTCAGAGTACTCTGTGTCACATTTGCTCATATCATAACAATAAATATTCGCATCATTCCCAACGGTTCTTATTTATGTGAGGCTTTTGTGAATCATATTTTTCAGGAATATGTGTAGTAATGACAATAGTTCATTATATGGATGAAGCAATTGTTGCTTTACCACCCTGGATCTGTGTGATTCTTGGACAGTCCTGGGTGGTAGTGATGGACCCGCTGTACAGGGGAGACGCAGGCTCACCGGAAGTGACTGCCCCTAGGTCATGTAGTCAGTGAGTGGCAGCCAGAACCCAGAACTGTCTCCTGGGAGCAGTCTCTTCGCTCAACAAGACACAGATCCCTGTTAATACATTTAAAAATAATTACAGAAGAGATGTTACAGACTCTTCAGCTAGAATTTGATCAATGCTCATTTTGAAAAAAGGTGAACTGAAATAGCATTAATTTTAATTGCATTCTCTGTTTGAGAACAGTAATCATGAAGATAAATTAAATGACTGAGTTCCAGGCTGATTTTCCTTTCTTTATTGCAACCATTGAAGCCTCAAAAAGCTCATAGAAATACTTTTCCCAGTCCCCTTTAACTTTCTGGTGATAGAGTATTAAAGACACTTTCAGTGCATTATGAGTTATACTGCATTTGAACCCAGATCCTTCTCTGTGGATCACTCTACACTTTGTAAAAAGAGCATCAGGGCAAATACATAAACTTATGTGAGGCACAGCATGTGCTAGGTACTATGCTAGTCATTCGTCTTATCTATAATGTTTAAATTCACATTTGTGTCACTCATGGTTCCTTCTTATGGACAAGCAAGCAGCCTCGATGGAGTTATGGAACTTGCCCAAATTCATGCAGGTATTATGGGATCCAGTCAGAATTTGAACTCAGGTCTGTCTGACTTCAAAATTTCTTTCTGTCATTTAGCTTTTTCTCAAAGCATTTTTGGAGCCTCAGAGAGAGATGAGGGTCTCGTGATGAAAGGAAGGGAGATGCAAGAGTGGAGAGAGCAGAGCTTGGTAGGACAAGAGGGTCTGGGCCTGCGGAAACTGCATCTGAACAGAAATTGAGAAGGAAAGTATGCCTTCGAGTCCAAGTCTGCTATTAATTAGCAGGACTCAGGATATGTCATGAGAGTAGTCTACCATTAAATTTCCTTGTCAGTAAAATGTGGGAGTTTTTAAGACACATTCCAGAAGTTTCGGAGATTCAGAGCCTCCTGGTTTCTCAGATGTCACCGCAGCAAATGATGGAGCTCATTGCTATACGAGAAAAGCACTCACGTCAGACCAAAATTTATATTCTTACATTTAAAACACTTGCTGGACGTTTGCTAAGTGCAATGAATTTACCAAGTGTACGGAAAATTGTGACCACAGTTCAGGGTCAGAAACACAGCCTGCTTATCTCCCTGATGGTGATAGTGATGAGATCATTATCTCAAGGAGCAAAAAGGCTTCAAAACCCGTGCGGGAATACACGCATAACGACAGAGGGTGATAAGTGCTGGCGTTAAAACTTCAGGATGATCGGGGGAAACCGTACATGATGATCTATGTTCAATTAGGGGGGACGTGGAAGGTTTCTCCCAGACACTGGCATTTAAGCCAAGAACAGATCAACGACCAGGAATGTGGCGGGGAAGAGGGAGAGAATGTCCAGGCGGGCAAAGGCACACAGAGCCAGGGAGTGGGAAGATCGTGGCCTGTGAGAGAAGCCTCAGGATCCAGACCCCTTAGTGAGCCCGGCAGGTCCTCTGGGTCTCCCAGGCTCTCTCCCTGCTTGGTCTCGCGGACTCCTGAAACCCCGCAGGCTGCTTTATCCTCCCAGGGCGAGGCCAGTCTTTGGTAGCACTTTCACCACATCATGCAGCAAACTCTAGGAGGAAGAATTTAAAATGTTCACGGAGAAGTCGGCACTCATTTTATAGAAATTTGTACAGAGCATGGAGGGGGAACCTTGTTCATGTAATTTTAGAAATTAGCAAAATCTTGTCACTTAAACATAACTGAAAAAAAGTTACAGACCTGTCTTATGAGCAGAGATACAAAGCTACAAATCACCAGCCAGTAGATTCTTAAAGTGAAAGAATAATTACACAGAGAAAAATTGGAACTTACTTTATGCAGCAAAAGAATCACCCTTTCAAATTTTATTAGCATAATATATTTCCAGGAGGTCGAAGGGGAAATCACAATAAAAGCACTTCTGCGATAGAAGCTTGGATGCAGCACTGTGTGTGGATGGCAGGGTGAAATTTGTGGACAGCTGGCTGCATTTTCTTCAGGAAAAGCAACCAGGAGAGGAGGGGATGCCCTGGCTCTGCTCAGACAGAGACTCCGATGGGTGGACCCGCGCGGGGCACTGCAGGGTCCGTAATAGAGAGAGCAGGGCAGCTTTGGCTCTGCAGGGCGCACGGGAGGCTCTGGCGCTGGATTCCAACTGTGCCCTTGCCTTGTGCCTCTGGTAGTTTTCTTTAGTGCCTCTTGCTTCGAGTCAGTCTCTGAATGGGTGAGAAATAGCAGGCCACGAGAATGGGAAAGAAGAAGAGCAGAGCGGGGAGCCGGGGCAGCCCCCGACCCTTTCCAAATGCAAGCTTTCCAGGTTAAATGCAGTCCCACTTGAAGGGCCGATTTTTATTTTCCCTTTCAGAGTTTGGAAATCATTTACGCTGCATCAGAGTAGAACTGTGAAGTTCTCAGAAAGATCTCAACCCTTTTAATGCTTGCAAGTTACAAGGGGGAGCGTTGTTAGGTGAAAACGCCCCCCAGTGTGCTGGGATTGTGATTTCAGTCAGGGTTGGGAAGAAGAGGTCAGGAGGAGGCAAGTTTGTCAGGGCCTGGCGGGGTGGGAAAATGGTTTTCATGACTGCATCCCACTGAATCCACCGTGTTCATCAAGAGACAAATCCTGGAATTATTTTCACTCTAGGTAATTTTCATTTTACACTGAAACCTAACCCCACCCACCTGGAGCATATATTGTATTTATTCACTCATATATATTCGGGGGGTTTACCAGGGATTGAACTCAAGATCTCGCACTTACCAGACAAGCCCTTGAGCCTCTGCGCTAAACTGCCAGCCCCTATTCATATTAAAACCGGAAAATCTGTGCACACAAATTATTATGAACGTCATGCCGTGCACCTGGAAAGGGCAGACCTGTTCTCTCAGGAAGCTGCTTTGCTCAAAGTGTCCAAGTTCTTTCTTAGATTTTTGAAATTTTGAAAACTGCCTTTATACTAGTACTACATTCTAAAAACAAGGACTTTGATTCATGCTTCACTGACATTAGTATCTTATTTGTAACTGAATTGTCAAACAGAAGGATTTCTAGAACACATCATCTTTACTTTCATCCAAAACACTGAGACACAGCATTTGACAGGCTTTTATCTGATGTTGTACCTGAAATTTTCTCTCAGCATCCATTCATACGTTCATTCTTTTTGAAAATTTATTTATTGTCATTTAGATGTATATTCCTGATCTTAGTAATGGAACCACTTAGTGCATTGCTTTTAAAGTGAACTTAAATAGACTTGTTCAAAGCAATATTCAACTGCATTATTTTTAAGCTAATTTAAAAAATTACATAATCTTAGTATAACTGTTTACAGGATTTAAAAAGCAAAATAATATAAAGTGATATATTTGAATTCTCTCACCCACCTTGTCTCCCATTTAGATCTCAAATTTATAATCATTTTTATCTATTCCTTGGCAAGATTGGATTCAAGTTTAGGACTCTTGAAGTTTATAAAGTTTGTGGCCTCTTTTAAGCAAAAGAAAACAAAAATTTAAATGTAAACTATGTACCAACTTTTTGAAATAAAAATATTTATTTTATGAAAAATTTATGAATGCAAAAGAGATGTGATCAAGACATAAGACAGATGCTTAAATTCAAAAAATTATTACAGCAAAAGATACATTGTCAAGTGGTAGGGATGATGGGACAAATGTGTTTGAGGTGTACAGGAATGCTTTGAAGGAAACTAATGGAAATATGTTTTTTATCACAATAATCTTCAAAAACAAATGTAAACATGCTCTGAAACTGCCTTAGCTTCTCGGTGAAGCTCACTTATTGAATAGCCCTCAGTGTTTTCTTAACAGGAAAACGAGCACATATTTCTTATTTTGTTTTACCCCTTTCTTATTTTAAAACCTTTTACTATATACTTTTCCTCCCTAATTTCTTTCTTTCTTTTTTAATAGTAGATCAGAGTTAGAGCTGTAATTTGTTCTCATGGTTATCTTTATTATTGTACTTTTACATAGTACTTTATTCTCCAATTTTGTTGGGCAGTACCTACCTATGAGTTTTTTTGTGTTATGAGCTAGAGTAAAATCAGTTTATATTGTCTTCTTTTCCCAATTTTCCCTTCCTTCACTATCCAAATTTAGCCATTGATATTATTGATCTGAATGCTGACCTTTGTATATAATTATACATAATTTCTTTTGCTTGATTTATCAGCTTTAAGAGATAACAAGACAACAATAACAATAACAGAAGGTCTTCTTAGGAAAACATCTGTTTCCTTTATGTACTTGTAAGGGTTCCTAATTTTCTGTTTTTCAAATCACCTTAAAAATATGTCTTTACCAATATGGTTGCTTGAATTAATTGCTCTGTCTTCTACAATGATGCTAAACTCATCAGTGAATGGTAAGGCAGGAATCAAAGGGGAACTGGGTCCATTAGTTTCCATTAGTATCCAGTATCACTGTTAGGGATAAGTAGATTGATTTAACGCTGACATATAATTATAGTGAAGTTTTAAAGAAAGGTAAGTGGCAATATCACTTGGTTTCTTTCCCTGAATATGTAAATAAAAATACTATTTCATACGTTTTCAAAACAGTATGCCTTACACTGATACGTTTCTTCTAAGTACTTAGCATCAATTAAATGACATCATTGTAAATTAAATCCTTCCTGGATTCAAAATATTTTTTTCTATTAAGGGAAAAGTGGTTGAGGTGGGTGACAGCCTTTATCTTTTCCATATATCAGTTTATATATTTATGGAACATTCTTCTGAATTCTGTATGACTGCATCCACCTGCACATTACCATGTATTCTTAGATGTCTCAGACATCATACACTCATGCATCCAAAACTAAAAACATCATTTTCACCCCAAACCACTGGTTTCCTGCCCTTAAGGTCAGGATAAACTGGGAAATAGCATAAATAAACAACTGATAGAAATGAAATATCCTTGCTGTGTGTACTCAGGAATCCAGACTGACAGTGTCTGGTGTCTTGTTAATGTGCCTCTATATCCTTCTCGCTCACTTCCCTGAAGATACCATGGAAAATCTTGTGTCTTTAGTGTTTCTTCCCAGAAGGCATTCATCTCATTCCTCACCTTTCATTGGTTAGTGCGAGCCTACAACAGGGTAATGGTTGTGCCTGATTTCAGGGACCCCTGTATCCAAAATGAAGGACAAATGGAAACTCTTGGTGATCACTATGAGGTCACCCAAGTAATGTAGCAATTAAAGTCACTCTTACTCTGCTGCTTTATTTTAGTCCGATGTGCTTTCGTATTCCTTGCAGCTATCATTTTACTCCCTGTTCCTGCTCTTGAAACAATGCTGTAAGATGTTGCCTGCGGGGGTTTAATGGGGGTCCACACAACTTCTTAGCTTTACGTTCTCTTTGGCTTCCATTTATTCTCCCCACTTCCCAGGAAGCATTTATTTATTAATGTATTTTGTTCATGAGAACTAGGGCTTTTGTGACTCACGGACGATATTCTTGCCTGCATAGCGTCCTCCTTGTTCTATGACTTATGTGAGTTAATTCTTCAACCCTTAGTCTCCAATATTAAAAAAAAATGTGAAAATTTTAGAAAGCCTCTTTCTCTCTTCAGGAAACCTAGCTCGCTGTACCACTGCTGTCAATGTACTGAGATTAACTCCAATCTGAAATGCAAATGTGAGTAACGATCTTTTTGTTTTAGGCAAGAACTTCATTTTCACTGAAGAAAATATTGCTTTAATGCATGAAAAAGAACAGGACAATAAAATTTAGAGAATATTGAGAAGGTGTCAGATAATGACTTTTAAAAATGCTATTTTTGCTGTACCTGTCTAACCTATGAGATTCATAAGAGCAGAATCCAAAATATAAGGCTCACATTGAGCTAAAATATTACAACTAAACATACAAATGAGACCACAAACCAGTGGGTCACTAAGATCACCACTTACATGGGAATGTTAGTGATTTTAAATTAAATAGAACAGAAAACATTTAAATTTAGGTTTACAGCATGATCCAAGGTTCTAAACTTAGTCTCAAGAAATAAAGGACCCACAAATTGCCCTCTGCGGCCAGAGAATTCACTGTGGTGAAGAAGAGAATTGAAAAGCACAGATGCCTGATTCAGACACGGGCAAGCTCATAGGAGAGAGGCTCTTTTGGATGAGACATGAGAACTATTGTGATGGTTCTGGCCAAGCACTGGAGGTCTGTCTTAGCTACTTTTCTCTCGTTGCTGAAACAAAATACCTGATGCCAAAAATTAGGAAAGGAAAGGTTTATTTTTTACAGTTCTTGGAGGTTTCTGTCCATACTCAATTGGCTCCAGTGTGTGTGTCTGCCGGGTGGGGTGGGAGGGGCATGCAGCTGTTCATGGCAGCCACGAAACAGCGAGGTGAACCAGCACGCCTTCTTCCTGCCCTTACACCATATGTCAGCTCCACCCCTGGGTGGTTGCAGCACTCACATTGCCAATCCCACCACCAGACATCAAACCAATTACAAACACTAGACTCAGTTGCATCCATGCTATGATTATGTGAGACTTGGAGGGGCCACAGGAACATAACTATAACAAGGTCTTTCCTTGGTTCTTTGGGAGAGAGATAAGAAAAACAAAAGCAGTGGCATAACTAGTGGTGCCACCATAAGAGAGGGACCCCTCCTGCACCCTCCTGGCAAGGCTGGGGGGCTAGCTGGGGCTCCTTTCCCAATCTGAGAGCCATAGGGCAGCAGGAGCTGAGTGGAACAGCCAGGGATGGAGAGTCGATGGCCAAGGCAGAAGTCATACTGTTGAATCATTTAGTTCAATGATTGCATTGTACTGATTTGGAATCAAAGTCCAGCAGGGACTGTACAGGAAATTCAGAGGGAACTGGAATTCCCTGTCACAATGTCAAGGGGCAGAGGTCATCAAATTATGACGCATACTTTGAATTGTCCTCAAGGCTTGAGGGAATTCAGCAAGCCAAGGTCATACAGCGAGGTTAATTGCTACATCCTAGCACATCTTTCCTCACACACTGGATGATTCAGATGAACAGCAAGTCTACTAGTGAAAGGGAAATTTTACGAAACCGTTGGACTTGTCCTAAGAAGCAGCATTGTGATGGCTCTCTGGGGAGTGGGGTGAATTTCCCAGAATTCATCTGTTCTCACCCATCAGAAGGTAATCTAAAACTATTAAAACTTTGATGATGCAAATCTGGCGTGGTCCAAAATGAGCATGGGTGAAATGTCAACTTTCAATCTATGATTGCAGGATATTCATTTCAGCTGAAATTCAGAATATTCATTTCTCTGCTGTGACATCATTCGTGAAAGTGGTCCAGGATTTAAAATTGGAAGTTTCTTTTTGTCTAAGCTGTCATGGGTCATTATATTTGAAAATAAGCACAGCCGTTTCTATTTGTAAGTTCAAAACCTCTCTGTTTCCCAGAAACCTGTACTGACATTGTTATTTCGTATCTGTCTATGGAGATCAAGTCCTATTTATACGCATGCTAACTTTTTCCTTGTGGAATTATCATTCATATCACAATTATGGAAATGTTACAAAATCAAGTTGTAAAAGTTATCACCTTTAGTAGCTTTCTTATCTGTATGTTACCCCTTTAGAATAATGTCTACATAACAAAATATAGTAGTGTCTGAAAAGATGTCTGAAAGGGATCTCAGAACATTAAATTTTGAAGGATGATCAAATATGACAACCATGGAGGTGAGTAAAATTCATTTCATTGGGGGTAAGGTTGCTAGATTTAACAAATAAAAGTATAGTAAACTCAGTGAGATTTGTGGATCCTAACTGTAAAAGTGACATGGATCGTGGCCATTGGAGGTGCCATGACAAGTTTTCTAAGTCTACTTCCAGAAGCCAGGACTGCCCCAGTGCCTGTTTCCATTGAATAAGAGAGCAAGTTCATTATTTATTTAAATTCAAATCTAACTGGGCATCCGGTGTTTTATCTGGCTATCATAATTTGGAGGAACTGGTTGTTCTCCATGACACTAAAAACATCATTGTTATTCTTCATTCTCCATTAAACTTGTCATTAGGCTTACTTATATGAGAAGAGCAAATTAAATTGGGTAGAAAAATGTCATTGGATGAGATCACTCTGGCTTTTTTCTTCTTTGGCACTTACTTCCGCACAGTGCTAACGTCTGTATTTGTTGGAGAAGAGAAATTGTGAGGGACCTGGGTTAGGAACAGCATAGGATTCTGTCAGTGGAACCATTTCAGAAGAAATTCCCAGCACTTTACAGCACCCTCTTCACACCAGCACTTGACTCTGCCCTCATGGGCTTGGATGTGGCAGGAGAAAGGGCGAAAGGGAGGCATCGTGACTTAGATTTACTTCCACTTACATCCCAGAGCTTGATCCTTACAGTAGTCAGGGCCCATTCTCGTGATAGGAATGGATGTTCTCATTTCACCAATAGCCTTAGGGAGTGAAGATTCACATAAGGATCCTGCATGTATTTCTGGTGAAGATATGTGTCACTTACAGAGCTCTTGACTTCTTAAAGAACAGGACGCACTGGGAAACACATTGCCTTGGCTTGGTGATATTATTTATAATACTACAAGTTACAGTTCACTCAGTGATTGGTGTGTTGTGAGCACAGGGTAGACGATCTAGGTTTGTTATTTCCCTTATCCTTACACCATTCCCATCAAGTTGGTACGATTATCTCTATTTCACAAACAAGGACTAATATTTCATCCCTGTCTGGAGATCATTAAGTGCATTCTTGGATCTTAAATCAAGTCCCGGGACTAAAGTCTCAGAGTCATCACACCATTTGTTTTACCACTTTTGTTTATGGAGTTGATTTTGTTTTAATGCATGAAGCGGTGCACAGGGAAGTCCTCCAGTCAATCCCTTTCCCTTCCTTTCAAGTTGCAACTCTTTTCCCAAAATGCCAGGTCTAATACTGAAAGCTTGCTCACTCAGAACTCATGCAGACCAGACTCCTTCCTCCAAGGAGCTAGGAAAAATGGAACCAACTGAATATTTTTCTACCTGAAATGGATCACATTTCCTGGCCATTGGTGGGTCTAGAAGTGCATCTTTCCTGGTACCAACTTGTCATTTGACATCTCCTGCTGCAGGGCCAAATTCCTTAAGCAGAGTCGATGCAGGCCACATGGGCTCACTGTTTCTGGTAGTGTTGTAGGTGATCTAACCTTAATCCTAGACCATGATGATAATTATGGAAATATCACAAATCCAAGATCAGGAATTTGAGGTGAAGGGGAAGTAGTGAGATTACAGTTGGTGGAAGATATCAGGGAGTGATTGGTTTTAATAGCTAGTGAGATTAGGCTGTGTGGTAGTCCCTTTCCCCGGGGAAACTGAGGCAGCACTGCACATACATTTTCCTCTGTCTCCTCTGGGGATAGTGTAGGTTGTAAAACAGGCACACAGGAAATTTGTTCACCCATTCATCCTACTAACTGCCTGATGTGAAGTATTTGTTCTCTTTTGGGGGGTTGCTATTGTCCATTAATATTCAAGAATGTACACATGAAGGAAGAAACAAAATGAAAGCACAGTTTGTGACAGTTTAATTCCATATTGAAGTTGACTTTTTTGCCTACTCTGGGCATTGTTATAACAAGGAAGAGGCCGTGCCATTAACATTTTGCTGAGTATCTTTCACATGCAATTTCAATTTTTTCATCAATTGTTACCCTAGTGGTTGAAAAACTTAAAGTACTTCTGCTTCTTGTCCATAAATTTTGACCACAATTGCTATAAGTGCTGTAACTTGCAAAATCTGTGAAGTACTTTATTGGCATCATGATTTTGCATTTCATACAGGAAGCGTATTAGGTAAGTCAGCATTATTTTTGCATCATTTTTCAAATGCAAGGTTACTTCTATTAATAAACTCTTACCTGCATGTGTAACTGTTAGGTAAACTGCGGTGCAACTGAGACACTGACAGCTGCAGAGTTGAAGCAAACGGCGATTTCTTTATTGCAGACCTAGTGTGACTGGGCCTAGGGTGAAAAGATGGTTGGCCCTGAGCAAGGGGTGAGGGCGTATTTTTATAGTGGAGTTTAGGCAGGAGAGGGAGGCTTTGGCGAGGGTGGTGCAAAATTTTGGGTCTCTGAGTAGGGAGTCTAAGGCTAGGTGATAGAAAGGGCGGTGTTGGGTACAGGGGGTGCGGCAGGCACGGCGTGTCTCTTGCGGTGTTTTGTGGAATCAGCTCTCTGCAGGTTGAGCTGTGTGGGGGTGAGCACAACTTGGTTGAGCTGCATGAGAAACGTGCTGGCTTCCTGCTGAACGCCGCCGTGCTCCTCCAGGTTTGAATAACAGGTCTGCGCGGGGAGTGTTTTCTCTCCTAGTTGGGCTGGGGTCTAGTTTGGAGACCTAACAATAACCTCCCGGAGCTTCTATTTTCTTTTTTGCAAAATGGGAGAGATGGGTTAGAAGCTTCAAATACTTCACTTGGCTATCGCATCTGATAATTCTCATAAAAAGGCTTCCAGCACTTGCTGAGTTCAAGATCCCAACACTTTGCGCCCTGGGTAGAGAGCCGAGGCTGTGACGCAGGAAATGACTGAGGCCTCCAGCCACTCTTGCGCTGCTGTTTTGGCAACCTTCCTTGTCATTTTACATGTGCTAAATGTTACGAGTGAATTTATAATAGCTCTGCATAAAATATCTTGAAAAGTTCACAGGAACTTTTGGATTTAATTGAAGGCACTGAGATGTCTGAATACCTGCACCGTAACCTAAATATGCACGTGGTAGGAGTTCAATCCATAGTGAGCAAATGAAAGAATGAATGAAAATACTAGCTACCCCTGGGATACATTTTCCTTTGATGAAGTTTCCAAACACACCAGGATCCTCAATATCATTCATAAGAATTTCAGAGATAATATCAACGTGTGATGTACGATGCTGTGTGATTTGCATATCTCTTTCATTTGCATTATCTTAATTGATCATCACTCTAATGTTGTGATGCAGTCAAGGTAATTCTTAATATATTTTAAAATCTTTTTCAGGAGAAAAACCAAGGTTCTGTGAATCTTATTTAGCTGTCCAAGTCTCTCCAACAGTTCGAGACAAGAGGTTCTCCAAGCATAATTCATTCCTTTCCAATGCACGAGTATGCCTGTAGCAAACATGTTCCATCTCCCAGTGAAGCTTGGGATAGAGGAGCAGGAGCCTGGTGTCAGCTTGTTCCGCTGTAGCTGTCTTTGAATTATCCAGGAGCTGTACATGAAATGCTCTTCCCAGTTATGGTCTGGAGTCCCAGTTGGACAGTAGTCATTGGACTGCTTTATCTTTGGGGACTTTACCCTCTTAGCTACATTGGGTAGTGCTGTCACAAGATCAGCATAATGATCAAAGTGATTGTATAAATGGGTTTCATCCTTGACCCTACATCAAGTTTATCTTCACATTGGTCTAAGCTATGCTTTTCTTGCTAGTAAGTTGAGCCATTTAATAAGAATTCCATTGCTATTTTAGGTACTTGTTCTTCCCCTGGCCATTTTCACAGTTGCTTATTTAAAGGTCAATTACAGATTCAAGTGGCAGCAGACCAGGCTGTTTGTGTTTGGTTTGATGGGGAAGCTGGCAAGATCATCATGTCGGGCAGGGCCATCCACACTGTATAGGGAAACTGTTACCCAATTTCTGCCATGTGTCATAAGAACATCAGAAATCAGAAAACCCCAGATTGTTTCATGATTTTTTGATAGAAGTTGCCAATCCAGATTTTCATGTGACACATCCTATCTTCTTCCTAAGTCTGAGCAAATTCAGGTTGTTAAGAACTGTGGTTGTAGCACTAAAGAAGCAAAAAACACTACAAAATAAAAAATACACAGTGGGCTTGTGTTATGGCTTAGATTTAAATGGGTCCCCCAAAGTCTCATGTGTTTGGAAGGTGAATGGATCATGGGGTGCTGCACGCATCGGTGAATCCATCATTAATGAGCTCAGGAGCTGAAGGTGGGGCCTGGTTGGAGGAGGGTCGTGGGGGTGTGACCTGCAGGGGTGCATTCTTGCCTTGGGCTCCTCTTTTCTTTCTCTTTGATGCCTGACTGTGATGAGGTGAGCTACTAAACCTTTACCAGGCCCCTTAGACCATGCCTCAGATGCAGAGACCTCTAACTGAACCCGCTGGAAGCCGTGAGTCAAAGAAACCTCTCCTCCTTGAGTTGCACGTGTCAGGTGTTTTGTCCCAGCAACAGAAAGTGACTAAGCAGGGTTGGATGCAGCCCAAGAGTTTCTAGTTTGCTATCTCAACTATGAACACTGCAACGCCTCCCCCAAATCCATGGCACTGTCAGTGTTCTAGCTGAGGTACAAGTCTGTCAGAAATTCTTCACTAGCTTCGCCTTGCTGAATCCTAAGCTTTCTTCCATGGTATACGATCGTGTCTCTACTTAGCCTAGACAGTTTAGGGTCATGAATGTCGCCTGAGAGCCTTATCTGATGTAGTGATTGTTTAGGACTTTTTGATTTTATTCAAGTGTCATTAGAAATACTCGGATAAAAACCAGCTAGGATGGGCTCATTGTACTTTTTACTTCCAGATTTTGCCATGTCTTACTTGGTAATTAAGAACTACATGTATAGGCTGGGTGTGGTGGTGCACACCTGTAATCCTAGCAGTTGGGAGGCTGAGGCAGGAGGATCAGTGTCCGAGGCCAGACTGAGCTACATAGTGAATTCAAGGCCAGTTGGAACTGCATAATGAAACCCTGACTCAAAAAGATAAATAAGCTAACAAAATAATTGCATGTATTAAAGGGAGTTCTTCCTCTAACTGAATCTGAAATGTAACTAAAGGTAACCACTTTCTGTAGCCCAAGCTATTTCAGTGATAGTTATCATCTTTTTAAAGACAGGTTGTGGAGTGGTTTTTATCAGCAAACATACAAATAGCTAGGGGTAGCTCGCTGGGCACCCGGAGCACAGCAGGAGAAGTCTCTAATGCTGCTAGCTACTGGCTGCATTGACCCAAAAACTGGTTAAACACAAACATTACATGAAGAATAACTCTTTTGCTTATTATGTCTGTAACATATGAACAAATGGGTATTTTAAGGTATATAGCCATGCTATTTTTAATTTCTGAAAGAACCTAATTTTTGAAAATAGCTACAGAATAATAATATTTAAGTCAATGTAGGAACATTTTCCATTACGTAATTTGAATTATTTTAGCATTCCTTTCCACCTTCAAAAATGGTGTAATTCAGATAGAAAAATGATGCATTACCTTCGCTGAATGTCCTGTGGATTCCTCCTGGACACGCCGCTGCTCCCGCCAGGTCTTTTGTACCAGATGCTGTCATCGCAACTCTGAACGCTCCTGGCTTCCTGCCCTTGAAGCTTCATGGCGCTTACCATGCAATGAGTAGTACGGATGAGTAAGTGTGTCTGTGTTGGGAAGAACAAGCTTTGCAGGCCTGAAGTGGGATTATCTAGCCAATTCAATCGACATTTAGTGTTAAACTAAAACAAAACTTAATTCAGAGATCACGTCTTTGTATTGTAACATTCTGCGCAGGTGACTGCATTCCAACAGCATTTCAGCTTCCTGAAGGTTGTCCTGTGTCTCACTTATGCTTCCGTTGCTAGAGGATAGCACAGTGCTGGTTTGTGTCTGCTTCGGAACAGCCTAGGGAACGAAGGAAGAGTTAAGTACATGAATAGATGGATGAATGAATAAATATAGATGAGAAGAAAATACAATTTAACCTCCTCTTTTTTTCTTCATCTAACTCTTGGTTATTTTCTTCCAAAATAAAAGCAGAGGGAAATGGATTTTATCCTGGTTTCCAAAGAGGATTTTGTACAACCCGCACATTGCTATTTCTAGTCTCATAGGTGCTTTCTGGGAGGACTGGTGTTGAGTGACTGCAGTGTCCCTTTCCAGAGCTGCTGAGAACGATACAGTGTCGCATCTATGCTTCCTGTCCCCTCAGGACACAGTGCAGCTCCCTGGCTGTTTTCCACCAGTGCTGTTTTTCTGCTTTCATTTGATACTAGAAAGTAGGATGGAATTTATAGTGTGTGTTATTTATCACTGGCTCAGCAATGGGGAGTAAAAAGGCCGCTGTCTGCTGTCTTTCTTCAAGATAAGAAAATCCACCTCCCGGGCTTCAGATAAAAAGGACACGGAAGAGGCATCTAGGGTTGTTGTCTTTTGTCTGTAACAGAGGGCAGGGATCGGAAGTGGCTTCATTCTGAAGAAAGCAAGGCCATCCAAGGCAGCTGCCCGCTGTGTCTTAGTTAGAGACATCTGCATGGTACCAGCGGCCAGTGTCCTATAGTCATTACTCAGATTGTCCAGAAAGTCAGAGCACAAGCTCATCATGTGAGAAAATCACAGTGGTGGTCAGGAAGGTCCTCATATATGTATCAAGCCATCAAATTACCCATAGTGTGATGATCTGGGGACACTTGTGTCAAGCTTGACCCAGAGGAGATGATGTTGAATGCACGGTATCAGTGAAATGGAAACTAACACCCTCTCGGATCCAAGGGAAGAGGTCAATGTCTGGCGAGAGAGTGTTAATACAGATCATACATCATTTTCTGCAGGTCAACCATTTCAGCTCTGTTAACATCCCCCAGGCACGCAGAGCTTGGCTTTGCTGGCTAAGGTGGGTGAGGTCAATGTTTATAACTCTACTGGGGTCTCTATAAAGATACAAAATGTTTGACAGGCAAATCCATTTCACAGAAATTGTGAATGAGAAAAGGGGTTGTATCAATATCTTAAACAGAAAAATTTAAAGTCATGCACCTAGAATGTCAGAAATAAAATAAGTCATAGAGACCATATGATTGATCCCTGCCTGATATGTTACAGAAGCAGGAAATGAGGGCTTGGGGGAGGTGGGGGTGAATGTAAACGGTGAGACTAAAAAGGGAGGAGATGTCCTTAGGGCCTGGCAGAGCTTTTATCTAGGGCCAGGGGAAGCATCCTCTCCAGAAAGTGTTTTGATTCCACCCTGCAATATGTGCGTTCCAGTGCTCCTGGCAGATTTATTGAGCACTTACTACATGGGTCAGCAGCTAGAACAGGAGGGAAACACTGTCCATTCTCCTGGCACCACCTCCTGGAAATTCCATGGCAGTGTCTCAGATGACAAAACCAGAACGCACACAGTCAGGGCACATTATTCAGGTGGCGTTTGTCTCTTACCATGGCAGTACTCTCTAGAAAGGAGTGAACTATAGAAAACTTTAGCCTTCACCTTTATAACCATTAAAATGGCCTTCTCATAGGTACAGCAGCAATGATGCGCTTCAGTGGAGAGGGGAAGTGATTGCAAAACATTTTTGATGTGATTTTTATCCTGTGTTAGACCTGTGTGGATATGCACGTGTTCGCTGACTTGATGACAATTTGTTGCAGGCCTGCTGTGTGTCAGGCAGTCCTTGAGACCTCAGACCCATAGATATGAGAAACACAAATGTCTTGTTCTGAAAGAAATTGAGCTGTGCCCAGTGTAGAACAGGTAGAGGAACATAAAGAACTGTGTATTTGTGAAGGTTTTGTTTTGTGCAACTTAAGTAAAACTTGGACATTGAATTTTGTAGCAGAAACTTATTAATCTTAAAATTAAAGCTGCATTAGGATCTTCCATTAGGGTGGAAATTAAAGGTTAGTTAAAATTTCTGTAAGGGGAGGTGATCCTAAAGTTAATTAGAAAAGAGCTTTCACATTCTTTTTGCTTGGAAATATGTAACTTAAGGCTTTGCAGATCACATTTTAGAGTGAGGAGTTTCTGCACAATTAGTTTTCCTCTTTTAGACTTATCACGGTTCTCAGATATCCTCACTATTCTCACATACCCTATCGTTGATTTAATTGGATGAGGGTGAGAGCCAGACACTGGAATTAAAAAAAAAAAATTCCAACTTGACTCTAATACTCCTTACCAAGAACTGTGAGAGTAAATCATGGTTTCTTTCTTTCTTTCTTTCTTTCTTTCTTTCTTTCTTTCTTTCTTTCTTTCTTCTGGTACCAAGGATTGAACTCACAACCTTGCAACTGCCAGGCAGGAGCTTATGCCACTGAGCTAAATCCCCAGGCCTCTTTCTTTCTTTCTTTCTTTCTTTCTTTCTTTCTTTCTTTCTTTCTTTCTTTTTTCTTTTTGTAGTTTTTATATTTATTGGAACATTTTAGACATACATAATGATAACATTCATTATAGAGAATTTGTACCTGTATATATCTTGCTTCTTTTTTTCCCTACTCTCCTCCCCTCTCTTCAACTCCTTTTCCCTTCCTATTACAAAACCATTGTTTCCCTTTTTGCCTTCTACTCATTTACTTTCTTGTCCCTTCTTTCCTGAACACTTTCCTCCCCTTTCCCTATATCTATTACACATTTTGATCCTTACTTACACTTTCAGTTTCTCACACCAGAGTGAAGCTCATAGTTAAGATCAACTTAGATGTGCTGAATCATTTTAAACTTTAACGGTTATGTTTCTTTTAATTGCTTTAGCTACTTTTCTCATTGCTGTGACAAAATACCCTACACCCTAAGTTAAAAGAGGAAAGATTTCTTTAGTTCACAGTTTGTGGAGGTGTCGGTCCATAATTGGCTGGTTTCAAGGCAGATAGCACATGGCAAAGGAGCAACAGTTCATGATGGCGGAAGACAGCAAAAGCAACAAGCGAGGGAGAAGGGACAAACTGTTTTCTATCCCTTGTGTTGTATGCAGGCTGCCCACCCTAGGGAGGTGCAGCACTCGCACCCTTAATCCTAGCGTTAGACCATAAATCAACCACAAACTCTAGATTCTGCCACCTCTGAAAAAGCTCTATGACTGCTGGAGGCATTGGATGGACAGTTAGAAACAAACCATAACTTTAATGCATATCAGAAGAATAGGTAAATAGCTCATGGCTCCTATTTCTTAGGATAAGTCAAATATTACAGAAAGTGGGTTAGTTCTAAACAAAGTCTGTGAAGAGTGGGAGTACACAGGAATGACTGAATTTTAGAAGCATCTGGGGCAGGTTATGACATGTAGTAGAAATAGAGGAGAACGGGAATTTGGAAAGTAATTGTAATTTTTTTTTCTCGTAAGTTTGATGATGAGATGCAAAACAAATAGTGTAAGTAATCTTTTCCCACCAGGCTTGGGTCAAGATGCTTACACATGGAGAACCCGCCCTGCTGGGCAGGGAGGCTCCGACCAGGAGACAACTAGCCTGCCTTCCTGGTGAGTGGCATGGGACCAGCGCGGACTCCAGGAAGAGAAAGATGTGACTCCTGTAAGCCTATCAGCATGTGGGCTAAGAATCAAGGACAGCCCCCACCCCATAAGCAACCTGCTGGTTTGGAGGACTGGCTAAGTTGATAGCAACTAAGGTACACAAAGCAACTAAATGCTTGTATTGTTTGGTTGATTTTGCAGGCCTGGTGCCAGCAGTCTGAGCATCTCTTGGGAGGATGACAGTATGCAATGTAGCAAATATGGGGGATTCCCTTCTGTCTTGTCTTTGAGGCCCAATATTGTTCTCACTGCTTTTTTTTTTATTCTGACTAATTTTTTTTTTGCTTTATTTCATATTCTGTTTCTATTGGTTTTACTCTGCTTTGTTTTTGGTTTGATTTTACTGTACCTGATGGAATGGTCAACTGTTGTGAAGATAACAAGATATACTTTAGTAGCTATTGTTTTCCTAGTATCTTGCTTTGAAGTTCTGTACCAGTTCTACTGCTTTGTTTTGATTGACTTTGTTCTGTTATGTTTTGTCAGATTTTACTATCTTTAAAATAAAATTAAAAAAAAAAGATGTATACACACGACAGCACCATGAGGTAGGATGGATATTCTTTTCTGTAGACAAAGGGATCTAACTGACACTCCTGTCTAGGCAGATGGGCCACCCCCTTCTGTAGAGGGGTGGGACACTGGGTTCATCACAAGGCAATGCTTCAGGCACCCGCATCATCTGCACCTCTAGAACATCCAGAAAGGGCGGCAAAGGCACAGAGCATCACCTCCAAGGGGTAAATTGTGCTCACCACTGATGTGCAGGGTAGTTATTCCCACTGGCTCCACTGAGCTCATCCTCTCTGCATCAGGAGCAGTGGCCTGGCACGTGGTGAGCACTTCCATGAGTATTGACAGGAGGGTGGTCACACATGGCGGGGAGATGATTGCCTGAGACACCAATCAATACTTGCTTGTCCTGGGCTGAAGGGAAAAGTCAGAGATGCAACTGTTAATTAAACAGTATGACAGAGTGTTGTTGAAGGACATTCTGAAACTGAGACTGTCTGCAAGGAAATGAGCATATTGATCACTTCGTCATGCCAGCCAAGGATGTCGCACAGAGGGTGGCAGTACCAGGCATGGTTGCCTTTGCCAATATTGGCTGACCTATTATTGGAGGACATAACATTCAGCAAGATGACTGATCTGGATGAAGTATGGACAAGTGGAAACTAATAACTGTGCTGACAGAAGGGAAAGTTTCTCATTAACCTGGATAGTTGAGAGCATATATAGACTAGTACTTTCTACTTACCTGGTTACTTGTGTTTCATGGTAAAAGTCTTTGTGTTATCTGTGCATTTTTATTGGTGTCCACAGTGATCTCCTTCCAGAGAAGGCTGTTTTCTTCCACCTGCTGCACACAGGCTGGCTTTCGGATGACGGGCTGGTCTTCATCTTGCACCAGGCGCAGTGTAAGGGTATGCTCCTCGACTTACCATGAGGTGTCATCCTGATGAACCAACCCCAAGCTGAAAACCCCCTGGATACACTTAACCTCCCGAACATCACAACGTAGCAACTCAGCACTCTGGGGAGCAGGTTTGGGTGGTTTGCCCTCACGACAAGTGATTGATTGGGATTTCTGATCCCTGCGGGTGATCAGCAATGAGAAAAGAAATCGTACCACCTAGCTGTGTTTAGCTCCAGAAAAGACTAACATTTAAAAACTAAAGCATGATTTCTACAGACGGCATGTTGCTCTCACAACCTCCGTAGGCCAAGGACTCACAAACGGAACCACTGTTAATTGAGATGCCATTCGTCCTGTGCGTCTCTTCTCAGTTCATGAACTTCTAACTGTGAGCCTTGTACTTCCTTCCATAACTCAGTGTCTCTTGATTCCTTAATGTATCTGTCCGGCTATTGCATGAGACAAGTTTGAAAATGAAATTATTTTAAAGAGCAGTCTTAATAGTGAGCTGGCCCTGGATATTAATCTATAATGTAATACAACAATAAAGAGGTTAAGTGATTGACCCTGGTCTCCCAGAAACAAGTGCTTCCCTCTCAGCTGTACTTTTTTTTTTTCCAAGAGAATTTGGGTGTTTTGTTCCAGGAAGGAAGGCAGGTGTCAAGGCTAAATGACTTGGGGCCAGTTATTAAATCACAGAATAATCTTTTTGCCAAGCACATATTCAACTTTAGCTGCTCTAAAGAGCTCAGAGAGACATATTTGGGGCTGGCGGGGGTGTAAGAGCTACACACTTTCTCTATCAGTATGATTCTTCCAAGCAGATGTCTTCTGGTTGTAATTTAACATAGCAGCTAGACTGGTGTTCAGGAAGTTATCATTACTTCTCTGTCACTCTCTTTCTCATTCAAATCTCTTGTGCATCTCTGAGTCAGACGCTGGGTTAGATTCCTGCAATGCAGAACTGAGCTGGTGGATGCAGGCATCCCTCGAGGACCACATATTTTTATTTCAAGCAGACACTGATTGAGGTTAGTGATTAGTAATAGAAGTGATACATTGCTTATGAGATTAGAAGGAAGTAAAGGGAACAAGGAAAACACTGAGGTGCAAAGTGGAGCCTGGATTCGGAGGGAGGCGGGATATCAGAGAGGGTTTCCTCAGAGAAGGAAGAGGAGCGTGGGTGAGTCCTGAAATATGAAAAATTAAGCGGTCACCCAGGGGAAGTGAGAACCCGAGAGTGTGGGCAGATGGAAAAGGAAGAGGAAGACAGCTTCGGGGCCAAGAATGAACGTGTCCTTCAAAGAACCGGAAGTGCTCACTGAGACTCCGCTCCCTGAAACTCCTATGAGCCTCCTATTTTATGGGAAAGCACCATGAAAGTGGCTCCCTGAAGGCAAATAACCAAGAGAGACGCAGCCAAGGTTCTGTGGCACCAGTCTGGGTCCTTGTTGTAGAAATCTATAGCTAGATCTGGTTCACTGAGGCAGGAAAGAAGGAATAGCTCATGGAAACCTGGAAATTCTGGAGGAGGAGGATTGGCTGGAAAGGACAGGGGCCACCGCGGCTGCTTTCCCGACCCAGGACGGCACCGACAGCAGGAGCCCTGCGGCAGGCACTGGCTGGCACAGCTGGGGGCCCACGGTGTGCACCGCGTGGGCTCCTCCTGCGCAGTAGTAAAGGCTGAATTCACAGTCAGCAGAGCATGAGTGTGTCTTATTTGAGCTCTAAAATTTGACCAGAGGGCTCCGTGGTCTAGGAGATGGGAAGTCCATCTACTCGCCCACATTCTAGAGTTCTCAGATTGAGAAAAAATAAAGTGCTGGTATGCCTGACAAACAACTTTTGTTTGCTTTATCTTTTCTCCTGGAGAATGAAATTGTAGCTCCAAGGTCAGGACAGTTCATGAAGAGGAAGTGGGCTGCAGTTAGTGTTTAATGCACTCAAAGAACCACAGCATAGCTGAGAAATTATGGAGGGAGCAATACAGTTTCATTTCCTGAATGTTTGATTTACTGATCTTTCTAGAGTTTTAAGGAAAAAAAAATAAGTAATAAACATATGGTTACCTTACCTGTAGTACACATTGTAGAAAAAATTTTTTTGTGTACTGGGTTTGAACGCATAGTCTTTGCATTGGGCTAACTTTTGTAGCCCTTTTTGCAACATTTTTCTATGTTTGAGAAAGGGTCTCACTAAATTGCTCTGGCTGGGTTCAAATTCATGATCTTCCTGCCTTAGCTTCCTGGAGTACTGAGGTAACTGGGATGTAGGCCCAGCTCTCATAGAAATTTACCGAATAAATGCAAGTCCCCTGTGCGTCTTTCCGGAAGAGCCAGGAACAGGACAGCCTGCTTAGCAGTCTGCTTGTCGTCCATGTCTGTAGTTCATCTTTGCACTCCTTGCATGGAGTTGGAGCCCGCACAGAGCACAGCCCAACCCCTTTCCATCCACTCTCTCTCTCCTTCCCTCCATCCCTTGATCCCCTCCCTTTAGAGAACAGTCTATCTCCCTATTTCTCATCACCTGCCTTCTGTTTTGCTCTTTGTTTCTTCTTTGAGCTTCTCATACAAGGGAGACCATGCCTTTCAGGAATCACTTGAAGGGGCAAGAAGTTAAAATGGCTTCAGAGTGTTTTTTTTTTTTTAAAACAATTCTTGCCTTTAATGATGTTCAATGAATTTCCTTTTCCCCACTGCTGAAGGCCCTCTTGAGAAGATTTCTTGGTTGCTTTTGCCCCAATGTTCCCTCAAGCACATGTAAATACCTGCAAAGCTTTAGAGATCAGTTTTCTGACACAGGGGTTCTGGCTTAGCTCAACCTTTTTTTATTTCTTTTTTTTTTTTTCTTCAAAAACGATGAGTACTATATTGTATGCATTCAAACGGCATGATGCGATGATTAGATAGATGTGATGTGATAAAGAAAAAAAGTAAGATGCACGCTGCTGCCAAGTTTCACCTGACAGGAGGGCAAGGATCTTCAGCACGGCAAGCTGAGGGATGGGGCTCAGTAACAATGTATCACAAGCTGCAAGTTGTTCCCTGTGCTCAGTCCGCCGGGAGCTACGTTTCAGGTGGGGTGTGTTTTGATGTGTGCAGTAAATTGAGGATCACACACAATGCCTTTCATGGGAGTGGAAATTCTGCTACTTTAGGGTTCATATTTTTAAGAAATGTCATCAGGGGAGGTGACGCTTGGTTCTATGGTTATGCTCCTGAGACCAAAGTCCGGAGTTCACAATCGAAACCACCCAATTATCCTTACACAAAACTCAAGATCCAGTACCATCAAAGTGATGTTGATTGTGTTTTGTGATTTGGGTAGAATTGTGCAAATGGTGTCTGTACCCAGGAACACTAAGGTGGACTCTAAATATTGTAAGGACTTCTTAGAGTGTTTAAAAAATGATGTGTGTAGAAAACAGCCTGAGAAATGAAAAAAATGGCTTCAATCATGATAATATTTCATGTCACACATCACTTCCGGTACAGAAATTTCTGTTAATTGAAAGTATTACAGTGTTCCGTCATCCTCCTTATTCACCAGATCACGCAAAATGACCATGTAAGGCACGTGGCGAATTCTCTCAAGACATCAGGACAGCTGTGATATTGCAGTTAAAGTGACTCACGGAAGGGGATTTGCAGAACTACTTCAGAAAAGGGCAAGAATGATGAGATAAACGTGTTTGAAATGAAAGGGAAGATTTTGAGGGAGATTTTGAAAGCAATATGTCTTTTTCCTTAATAAATTTTTAAAATTTAAACATTCATTGTATATTTTGACTGCACCTCCTAAGTGTGCACTAATTATTATGGTTAAAGCAGTGCATCCATTACTACATACACTTTCCTGTGTGCATAGGTGTGTGCATGTGTATGGGGGACACTGAAAGTCTGTCCTCTTATCAGATATCAAGTAAGCAGTGCAAAATGAATTAAACCTCACTTTTTTCTTATTACAGAAAGTCTGCACCCTTGACCAACATCTCCTTTTTCCCTTTCCCCCCATGTGTAGCAACCACAGACTATACTTCTATGAGTCTGACATTTTAGATTGCACATATTTTTGTGTGTGTCATTTTTTCTTTTTGATGCAGGGTCTCACTATGCAGTTCAGGCTGGTCTTGAACTTACTTCGTAGCCCAGGCTGGTCTTGAACTCACAACGATCCTCCTGCCTCAATCTCCAAAGTTCTGGGATTACAGGCGTGTACCACCACACCTAGATTGCACATGTAAGTGTGATCATGCAGTATTTGCCTTTCTGTGTCTTCATGTCTTTTTATTGGTGTTACCCCATCCATCATTCTCAGCCAACGTTTCTTTTGCCAACAAAATCTCTTGCTGCTGTATTCGGACTGATTCTGAAGACAAGAAGTCCTACTGGGAAGTTATTATTGTAGTCAAGGGAAAGAGGAGCCATAATAGATGGGAAAAGTGACATTAGCAGCTTCGGCTTGTGTCCCATCTACCGTCACCAGGCTCACTTTTGCTGTCCCCTTCTGAGAAGTGCCCTGCCAGGCTGGGGTCCTTTCAGCCACCAGACATGAAACTCAAGGAGGTTATGCATTTTGTTAAGGATCTTTTATCTAAAAAATGATGAAACTCAGACTGAAACAAGTTTCTCCTCTTTTCTATTCCCTTACCTTGAATTAAATACAGATTCTGGGGCCAAAACTTAATTTTACATTATTTAAACATTCTTTTTAATAATTTTTTATCTAACAAAAAATTTTATGACAAAATAATAAAATAACAGATGCTAAAATACTGTACATTATCTTCCAAGTAGTGTGAACATTACTTTTTTCTCTCCTTTTTTATTTTAAAAAGCAAAGCATAAAAAGGAGTAGAAATAATACAGAATTTCAAAAAAAGTAAGAAATCAACACTAGTTAACGTATTGCCTATTGTTATCTTAGAAATAGTTGTTCAAATTACAAGATCTAGGCACAAAAAATGATCAGCCAATCAAATAATGACAACAAAAACTATCTTTTGGTGAACTAACAGAATTAGCAATATAGTTATCCATCTTGCACACTTATTCATACATACAGTTATATGTATATACCTACATACATATAATCTTTTCCTTTCTTCTATTTCTCCTTTCCTCTATCCCAGTTCTTTAATTTTGAGCACTTTCTTTCCCTTTCACTATTACAGTATCTATAGTACATTTTGGATCTTATTACTCTTTCAGTTTTTAATTGTTATTATTTATTTTTTGCACTAGGGACACAATATAATATTTACAAATGTGATTCTGATTTATTTCACTTATAAGTATAGTGTCTAGTTGCCTCCATTTACCTATAAAAGCCTCAAGATCATCCTTTTTTATAGCTGAGTAACATTCCATTGCATAAAAATACCACATCTTTTTTATCCATTCTGCAGTTGATAGGCATTTTGGTTGTTTCCAAGAATTAGCTATTACAAATTGTGCTGCTATAAACATGGGTGAACATGTATTGCTGTGACACCACATTTTCAATTTTGGAGGGAAAATACCCAGCAGAGGAATAGCTGGATTGAATTGGACTTCCAATCCTAGTTTTTTGAGGAATCTCCATACTGATTTCCACAATGGTTGCACCAGTCTACACTCCCACCAACAGTGGAGAAGAGTTCCTTTTTTCCACAACCCCTCCAGCATTTGTTGTTGGTTGATTTTTGTTGGCCATTCTTTCTGGAGTGAATGTGTGTTTTAATTTGCATTTGTTTTGTTTGCAGTGTTGTTTTAATTTGCATTTCTTGAATGACCAGTGATGTTGAGCATTTCTTCATATATTTATTTGCCATTTGTAGTTTTGCATCTGAGAAGTGCATGTTCATCTCAGATGCCCACTTTTGGATTGGGTCTTTGAATTTAGGGGCCCTGATGTTTTTCAATTCTTTGTGTGTTCTGGATAGAAGTCCTTTGTCTGAGGGACAGTTGGCTAAAATTCTTTCCCATTCTGTGGGTTTTCTTTTTACTTTTTTGCTAATTTTTTTGAAGTGCAAAAACTTTTTAATAAGATGAGATCCTAGTTGTTGATTCTTTGAAGTACTTCCCCTGTGGTTTGTGCTTTGTTCATGAACTCTTTGTCTACACCTATGACTTCAAGATTTCTACCTACCTTGCCTTTCAGTAGATTTAGTGTTTCTATTTTAATATTTAGATCTTTGATCCTTTTTGACTTTAGTTTAGTGCGTGGTAACAGAACATGGGTCTTGTTTCAGTCTTCGGCATGTGGAAAGCCAGTTTTTCCAGCACCACTTATTAAAGAGACTATCTTTCTTCCAGTGAACATGTCTGGCCCCTCTGTCAAATATAAGGTGGGTGAGTGTCTTTGTAGTTGTATTTGCATCTCCTAATCTGTTCAATTGACCCTCAGGTCTATTTTTTTTTCTTGCCAGTGCCATGCTGATTTTATCACTGTAGCTTTGCAGCACAATTTCACGTCAGGGATTGAAATGCCTCTTGCCTTGTTTTTGTTGCCCAGAATTTCCTTTGCTATTCTAGGTCTCTTCTGTTTCCTAATTAATTTTAGGAATGTTTTCTCTAGATCTGTAAGGTATGTTAATGGTATTTTGATTGGGATTGCATTAAATCTGTATAACAGTTTTGGGAGTATGGCCATTTTCAAAATGTTGGTTGTTGCTAACCAAGAGCAAGGGATATCTTTCCATTTTCTAACATCCTCCTCAATATCCTTTTTTAGAGTACTAGAGTTTTAAGCATATAGGTCTTTTACAATCTTTATTAGGTTGATTCCTAAGTATTTCATTTTTTTGAATGCTATCGTGAAAGGTGTTATTTCCATAATTTCTCTTTCAGTGAGTTTGTTTTTTGTGTACAGGAATTCTATTGATTTTTGAGTGTTGACTTTGTATCTAAATACACTGTTGAATTTGCTTATTAACTCTAGTAGCCTTTTGATGGAGCTTTTAGGGTCTTCTATGTAAAGTATCATGTTATCTGCAAATAGTGAGAATTTAACTTCTTCCTTTCCTATCCTTATACCTTTTACTTCTTTATCTCGTCTGATTGCTCTGGCTAATTTTTCTAGAACTGTATTGAATAGGAGTGGTGATAGTGGACAGCCTTGTCTTGTTCCTGATTTTAGAGTGAAAGCTTTCAGTTTTTGTCCATTTAGTATAATGTTGGCTGCTGGTTTGTCATAGATGACTTTCATCAGATTGAAGTAGATACCATCTATTCTGAGTTTCTGTAAGTTTTTTTTTTTATCATGAATAGGTGTTGGACTTTATCAAAGGCTTTTCCTGCATCTATTGAGATAATCATGTGATTTTTGTCTTTAGCTCTGTTGATGTGGTGTATTACATTTATTTATTTGTGTATGTTAAACTATCCCTGCATTCCTGGGATAAATCCTACTTGGTCATGATGTATAATCTTCCTGATGATTTGCTGCATTCTATTTGTCAGTATTTTATTGAGAATCTTTGCATCAATGTTCATTAGGAAAACTCCTTTTTGGGTGGGTCTTTCTCTCATTTTGCTATCAGAGTAATACTTGCCTGCAGGAATGAGTTAGGGAGGATTGCTTCCCTTTCAATCTCATTGAAGAGTTTGAGGAGCATTGGCATTAAATCTTCTCTAAATTTCTTGTAGAATTCAGCTGTGAATCCCTCAGGACCTGAGCTTTTCTTTGTTGGTTAAATTTTAATCAGGTTTTCAATTTCAGTAGCTGTTATTGGGTTACTCAAAATTGTTATATCTTCTTGATTCAGCTTTGGTAATTCACACATTTCTAGGAACCTGTTCCTTTCCTCTGTGTTTTCCTCCCTATATGAGCAAAGATTTTCAAAGTAGGTATATGATCTTCTGAATTTCCATGGGATCTGTAGTAATTTCTCCCTTTTCATTCCTTATTGCATGAATTTGAGTTTTTTCTTTCTTTTTCTTGATAAAATTGGCTAGAGGTTTATCAATTTTGTTTATTCTCTCAAAGAACCAGTTCTTTGATTCATTAATTCTTTGCATTGTTTTCTTAGTCACAATTATGTTGATTTCTGCTCTGACCTTTATAATTTCCTCTCTTCTGTGAGCTTTGGGCTTGACTTGCTCTTCTTTTTCTAGAAACTTGAGGTATAGCATTACGTCATTTATTTGTGCTCATTCTGTTTTCTTGATGTGACAATTTATTGCTATATATTTCCCTCCTAGGACCACTTTCATTGCATCCCCCAAGTTTTGTTATGTTGTATCTGCATTTTCATTGAATTTTAGGTATTCTTTAATTTCTTCTTTAATTTCATCTGTAACCCATTGGTTGTTCAAGAGGTTGTTATTTAATTTCCATGTGCTTATGTAGGTTTTGCAGTTTCTTTTGCCATTAATTTGCAATTTCAGTGCACTATGATCAGATAACATGCATGGGATAATTTCAGTCGCTTTGTATTTACTTAAGGGTGTTCTATGGGCTAACATATGGTCTAATTTAGAGAATGTCCCATGTGCAGCTGAGAAGAGCGTGTGTTCTGATGTTGGTTGAAACACTGTAAATGTCTACTAAGTCCATTTGTTCATAGGTTTGATTCAGTTTTGTTATTTCTTGGTCTACTTTTTGTCTAGTTGATCTATCTCTTTGTGACAATGGGATATTAAGGTCCCCTGTTACAATTGTGTTATTGTGTATTTGGTTTTTCATGTCTATTAGTATTTGCCTTATATAGTTGGGTACTCCTGTGTTTCATGCACATATGCTTATGATTGTTAGCTCCTCCTCTTGAATTTTTCCCCTAACAAGTATGTAGTAACCTTCTTTATCACTTTTGATCATTTTTGGTTTGAAGTTTACACTGTCTGCACACAGAACAGCTACCCCTGCTATTTTCTGGGTTCCTGTCAGAAGAATATTGTTTTCCGTCCTTTGACTTTTAGTCTGTGAGTTTCCTTTTGAGTCATATGTGTTTCATGTATACAGCATATTGTTGGATCCTGATTCTTGATCCATTCTATTAACCTATTTCTTTTAATAGGTTAATTGAAGCCATTTACATTGATGGATGTAACTGATATGTGCTGGTTCAACTTTGTCATGTTATTTTCCTGTTGCTGGTTTTCTGCTTTTCCCCCTTGTTTAATTGCTTGCCCTGTGTGGTGGTTTCTTTCTGTTGTTGTTCTGAGAATTGTAGTCATTTTTATCTCTCTCCAGGATGTCTTTCAGTACTCTTTCTAGGGTTGGTTTGGTGAACATGAATTTCTTCAGTTGTTCTTTGTCATGGAAGTATCTTATTTTTTCATTAAATCTGTTTTTTTTATTATTCTGTACCGTATTTAGTAATTCTTTTTTTTTATTTTAAACAAAATGAAAACAAGAAATCAAAACATAACAATTTCACCCCAACCAACAAAACAGCAATGATCATCAGGATATTGGATATTCCTGAAAATTATTTAAGACAAAAAAAATTATCTAACTAATTGTTAGCACAATTGTTTTCAAATGAACATTTCACATTAAAAATAAAATCTGAAGGTGACCCTGAAAAAATTACATTTTACTCAAAATTCTTTTTCTCTGACTGTCACAACTAATTTTTTATACACATAGATTTTGTTTCAGATGACATGATACTCTACTCAGAGGATCCCAAGAACTCCACACCTGTCTTTTTGTGACAGCAATATACTGAGGTCTCACAGTACAGTTGTATTAAGGCTTACTTGATTTTTCATGTCGATTAATAATTGTTTTATATAACTGGATGGACTAGTATTTGTTGCATTATTATCTCTTCCTCTTAGATTGTTCTTTACAATGACCTTCTTTGTCTCTCTTAATCAGTCTTGGCTTAAAATTAACTTTGTCTGCAAATAGAGTAGCCTCCTCTGCTTTTTTCTGGACTCCTGTTGTATGGAACATTGTTTTCCATCCTTTAACTTTCAGTCTATGAGTATCTTTTTGAATTAAATGTGTTTCTTGTATACCGCATATTGTTAGATCTTGCTTCTTGATCCGTTCTGCCAGTCTATGTCTTTTGACTAATGAATTAAGACCATTAACATTGATGGTTAAAACTGATACATATTGACTTATCTTTATCATATTGTTTTCTTTTCTCCTAGTGGATTCCTTCTATTGGGGTTCGTGGAGCTGTAGTACTTATCATCCCTTTCTAAAATGTCCTTCAAAATATTTTTGAGTGCTGGTTTAGTGGTCATGAATTTCCTCAACTGTTCCTTATCATGAAAGTATTTTATTTCTCCCTCTATTTTGAAAGATAGTTTTGCGGGATACATCAATCTGGGTTGAAAGTTGTTTTCTTTTAGAACTTGTTGTACTTTACTCCAAGCTCTCCGTGACTTGAGAGTTTGTGCTGAGAAGTCCACTGTAATTCGGATGGGCTTTCCTTTATAGGTGACTTGTTTCTTTTCCCTTACAGCTTCTAAAATTTTATTCTTGTGTTGAATTTCTGGAATCTTGACTATGATATGCCTGGAAGTAGATTTTTTTTATCGTTGTTAATTGGGGTTCTATATGCCTCACTTATTTGTATGTCAAATTCTTTTCCTCTGCCAGGAAAATTTTCCGACACGATGTCTGTAAGGATGTTTTTAATGTCATTTGTAGTGTCTCCTACTTGTTCATTGACTCCAATTAATCTTAAGTTATTTTTCTTTGTCTCATCAAGCAACTGCTGGATTAATATCTCATGTTCCCTTGCTAGTTTTGAAGAATCTTTCTTTTCCTGGTCACTAGCTGTGAGCCTGTCTTTAATATCTGAGATCCTGTTCTCACATTAACTTAATCTGCTTTGAATACTTTCAATAGAGTTTCTATTCTCCTGGATATCTACTTGAATCTGCTTTATGGAATCCATTTGTTTCCCATGTTGTTCTTCCATAATTTGCTTAAGCCTGTTTATTTTTTTGTCTATATCTGCCCTAACATCACTAAGCATGGTATATATTTTGGTTATCTCTGTGGTTATTTGAGAGATTATTTCTGATTTCATTTTTCCCAAAGCCTCATTCAACTGCTTTGTTACCACTTCTAAGAAACCTTGTAGGGGGCTTTCGGATTTTCCAGCCTCATTGCCCCCTGGATTTGCTTTTGGCGAACTGGGTGTTTGGGTTTGTGACCTGTTTAAGTGTCTTCTCATTTCTTTTCTTTTTTGGTTTAATTCCTAAAGTGACACCTGTTAGTTGCCTGCAGTGGGTTACTTTAATGGTGGTATTAAGGACTTCCAGGTGATGAGCACTTTCCGGAGATATCTTCCAGGTGTAACCGGTTCCTGGGCTCCGGGTCTATTGGAAAATCCAGCCTCCTCAGTTTGTCAGAGATGAGGAACCACTGTTCGCCTAGCCCAGTCCCTAGTTCCTTGGCACCACACCCTAGCCCTCTTTGCGACCCCCAGTCAGTCCTAGTCCTGGACCATGAAGGCCAACAGCTATCCAGTTCAATTGAGTTAATTCTGGCTGCAGTGGCACCCACAGCACCAAACACAGCCAGCAGAACTGTAAACTGATCCAACCCCTGATTTACAACCCCCAAATACATAAACAATTTATATCCATACAACAGGATGCAAAACAATCATATACAATACTTAGGTTCACAAAGTGTCAACTCTGTCCCCAAGGGTGAGGACCCAAAATGAACCCAAGAAAAAGCCGAAAATTGAGAAAAGGGAAAAGAGACTGCAAGCTGGTTGGAGAACAAAGATGGGTTCACCAACTCAGGGAAACCACTGCAGAAGACTGAGGGAAAAGAAAGCCAAAAGAGACAGAAAAGAGAACAGAACAAGACCAGACCCAAAAGGAAGGCAGAAACCACACTCACAAAAAAAAAAAAAAAAAAAAA
>RJWM01023166.1:0-32565 GCA_004363535.1 Dasyprocta punctata
AAAATCTGATAGATTCTCTTCATGGAGGGAGAGAGATTTCAAATACAGGAACATAAACTGTTTCTTCAATCACAGAGGTATACTACATCTAAAAGGAAAACTCACTTAAAAGTAGTATGTTTAGTGGACTCAGTATTTTAAGATTCAGGCTGGGAGAAATTTGTTTCTATTATCTGGCTCTTGGGCAAAGAGAATAGACCTTGCAAAAAAGGAAAATAAAACTAAATGGACAGTGTATTCATTGTAACCAAGACTGTGAAACTTGTATAAAATTTTCACATCTCTTACATACTAGGAATGGCTAATATTTTTAGAATAAAGAATGAAATCAGAGCATAGAGCGCCTATGTTTAAACTTAATGTGTGTTCTATTAGCTGTATATGTCAAAACACTCTGATTCGTAAGTCCATGAAACCCAGAGCTATCCATTCCAGACAACAACAGAAGTGGGAAAAAAAAAAAAAAAACATGTTTTGTCATGTCCCTGGTTAGGTCTAATCACATTTAAATATTTGTTTACTTCCCATGGTTTGTGGTTCTTTTAGCTTAGTGTCTACCTTTAGATCTGCTATTGTGACATGAATTCAGGATATCTACGCCTTTTAAAATTAATGTGAGAAACTCAGTTCTATTATCATTTTTCTTCTTGCCTCCAGATATTCTCACTTCTTTAAATCCTCCATATAGGTCTTTCTTAAAATCAGGTCCTCACACAGATTACCCTAGTTGCATTGAGTCACCTGAGTCACACCATGAAAAATACTCAGATTTGGTAAGGTTTGATACCAAGAATAAGCATCTATATTTATAATTAGTTGCTCTATTTATTCTATTGCCTCATCATATTTGGGAACATTCTCAAAGATATAGCCATTCATATAACCATATAAAATATAATGGTCTTCTACATCAATCTAACTCCAAGTTTACTCTGCTAGTTCAGTGACTTTTTTAGTACCACGAAATACCTTAACACACATATCTAACTTTACATGAACTTTCACAAGAAATTCTATCACAACCAGCATTTTTCACTTCTTAAATCTTTTTCTAAAGATTTATGAGGTTCTAAAGAAGAGTATTATTGTATAGCAATAGTATTTCACTTGAAAATAAACCCATGATATGTGTTTCTCTTCCAAAGGGTCCCATCTTCCCCTTTAGCTCCATTTGGGTGGTTGCCAACCTTTGATACAGACTCTGCTTCTAGCAAGACTGAATTTTTGTCCCAGTTTTCCTCTTACCTTAACCATGCAAAACAGTCTTTCTTTCCAATGACACCTGGCAAGGAACACAAGCCTGAATTCCATTATAAATAAATCCTTTTTTAACAGCACAAACATATTCTGTACCTCAATCATAACTTCAGTGACTTTCTTACTTGAAAAGTTCCTCACCCATCCTTCAAATATAAGTTAAAACGTGGTATATTCCTGTTATCTCTGATTTTAGCCTTATGAAACAATTCTTTTCTCTTCTGGGCTAATTTCATTTTATATATACCTTTTCCATCAAACAATCCTACTGTACTTTGTATTAAGGCTTTTTTTTATTACTTTACCATCCTTTCTGTTAACCCATCAACATTTTTTATTATATAACATTGAAATTGGCATTTTTTATTTTTAGTGGCTCCACTAATACAACCTATATTTGATGAATAATTTTATTAATGGAATATTTAAATACCCATCACATTACATTTATAAAGCTTAGCTTTCTTTGTTAAAAAGGTACAAAATTCAGTTACAAAAATGACAAAACCAAAAATCAGGTGATTGCAGCATTGCCAAGGATCTTTAAATTTCAGGGCTGAAAGGACCTAAGAGAGAGCTTATTTCTATTACTTTGTGGTTCAGATCAGAATGACAGAGATCCAATGTGTAAAGGAAATTACTGGCCTTGGACAGGTAACAGACAGCAGAGGTATATCTTCAAATGTCCTGCTAATACTCTGATACTTTTTCCACTCTACTTTGTCAATAATTCATATCAAAACATCCATAAAAATTATCCCATTGCTCAAGGTAGTTTATTCCAGGAGCAACTAGACAACAATATATTCTGCCTTGAACTGTTAGGGAAAGGAAGATTTTGGTATAAAGAATTGTTACATATTCTTTGGCACTGTTATAACCATGCCAATTGTCTCAATGTACTTCTTATGAAATCCTGGCATTGATGTAGCCTAATTTATCCCAAATACATATAAATACATCACATAATTGTGTGCCAACATCCTTTTTTATTCTGATAGTTTGCGGTTTTCCCTCTGAACTGAGCTAGCTTTTTATTTGTTATGACCAAAGAACATGATTTAGCTTGATGATAGGTACTTGAAGGAAAACTGGGATGCCCATGACATGTTGAGTATCTTCTTACACCTTCCAGTCTAGTTTGAGAAAGATCAACACAAATATATAATTGCTCTAAAATTGGGCAGCTGGCCATTGTTAAGAGTAAATTCTCTATCAATGTATAGTACAGAAAAAACTACCTTCTCAAGAGAATGGGGCCAGTCAAATGAAAAACATTTCAGTTGTTTGGAATATCTCACTGGGTTTAAATATCTATATCTGTATCTATATCTATATTATCTAAATCTAACTGAAGCCAAGATTAAGAATATGAAGAAACAATGTACTCAACTCTGCTAGATAGTGAATTCTTATCCAGAACTCTTTTCTTCACACTTCCCTTCTTCTAGGAACCTGTCTGAAATCAGAGAATCTACTTTTTAATGATTTTCCTGCCCATCATAGTGAACTAAGGAGTATAAAATGGAAGCATTAATACAGGTCTTAAAAAATAATATTTGAGGTTATTGCTTGAATTTCTCATAACCTCAGACATATTCCAAGTATCCTAACATAGCCTTTCAGAGGGAGGGGCTTTCTTCCTTACACAGTATTTGTCCTTCCTGATGTCAGTTGAGTTTATGATGCATAGTCTGTTTTGATCTCTTAATAAAACCCTCTTCCTTGTACACTGGGTTTTAGTCACATCTGAAAGCACTATGGAAATTTCTTTTCTTCCATTATCATTTATCTTTCCCTTTACTGCCCAAAAGAGGTGCTAACATGACGTTTTAGCAGTGAAGGGCAGTTTTTCTTATGTGGGCCTAGGTTGCAGCATGCTAATATAAAAGATTAGGCTGATGTTAAATTATCCCATTTCTTTAAAATATGACATATAAAAAAGGTACTTCACATTGCGGCATCAACCAAATCATATCTGACCCATCCCACTAGTGACATTTATGGAGAAACACAGCTATTGTTGGCTGTTTGCAGAGAGGAGAGTGTCTTTGTCATATAGTTGATATTCTCCAACCCTACAAACATCACACTCTCTAGAGAGCTATATTTTAGAGTCTGGTGAGGTCATGTATGTTCACAAATTTTCCGGACTTTGCAAGTGAATTCGAAGTTCTGAATTTGCAGCTTCAGACAATGGATTCATGATGAGGTGTTTGATTTTCTGTGTTTTTGTGGATACAACCTCAAATGCCAGGATTTGAATCAGAAATATCAGAAAGGTGGTTTCACCACTTGAAATGACATAAAAGAGTAATTCTAAATCTCTAGTGTGTGTAAGAATCACCCAGAGAATTTATTGAAATACATATTCCTGCACCCCAACCACCGGAATTTTGATTCAGGGCATTTGGTGGGGGCCAGGGATCCATACTTCTTGGAAGCCTCCAGATGCTGCAGGATATGTTGGTCTGCATATCCAAATAACAGTACAGACTACCCTATTTAAACCAGGAGAGAAAAGCATACGGTGACCTTTCTTTTGGAAGTACCTTGTGTATTTTCTTAATTTCTACCAGAACTAGAACACTTTTACAATACTTGCTTTCAGTTGATCAAACTTGTCTGGCATCTCAAAGTCTGATTTTCACCTGTTGTTTCTTCTGTCTAAAATCTTGTATTATGACCTTTTGGTGTGGTTCATTATTTATGTTTAAGCGACATTTTCAATAGAATACTTTCTTGATTGTTTGCTAAATTCCTTCTACTTTGTTGGAAATCCCGGACTTTCTCTATCATTCAGAGCATTTCTGTTCATTTAGAACTGTATGTTTCACCACTTGAACTGGAATCTTTAAGATGTTCTATACTTTCTATAGCAAATGAACTATTACATCATCAAAGCAACAGGGATGCTACATGTTAGCTGCATTCAAACTATTTGTCAATCACACAAATAAAAACCTTTAAACTCTAAGAAACAGAGCATTACAAGGGAAGAACCACATGGCACTTAAAAATTATGTATTATACAGGTGAGGAATTGACACCCACATAGAAAAATAGCATTGGTTTAATATATAGAAACTAGTTCTTACTCTCTTCTTATCTCTTTTCTCTAGCTTCAATTTTATAAAATTTCAGAATTCTCAAAAAAGACAATAATTTGATATTTGGAGAGAAAGTGAATTGAATACAGGTAGGACAAAAGCCACTTAAAACCTGTATTCTCCAGACTTCTTCATCTCAAGAGTCCAAAGTGAGGACACATAACCACCTCTGTCTGAAATTTGCTGCTCATTGTTTCTTCCTACATAGGTTAAGGGCCTCAATTCATCCCCCTCCCACAATCTCCATATTAATTCTGGGTATACTAGGCTATAGGCTTCATGAAGTAAATTTCATTCAGGTAATTTATTGAGTGCTGTCAGGTACATCTGTGAAGCATTGCTGAAAACAATACAGACAAAGAGAAATCAACATGTAGCTTCAAACATATAAAGAAGAAGCGGGCCTCAAGTCTATGGAAGTGGTCAGAAATAGACAGACACTACCCCCTCTTCTGATTGTGAACTCCATTTACTTTTCCTTATTTTTTTTAATTTTAAAAAATCAAAACAGAAAAAAAGGTAGAAGTAATACGAAATTTTAAAAAGCAGCAAGAAATCAGTACTAGTCAATATATTACATATTGTTATCATAGAAGTAGTTGTTCAAGTTGTGAGATTGAGGCATAAAAAATGATCAATCAAAGAATGACAACACAAGCTATTCTTTCTGATGAACTAACAGAGAATTAGTAGTATAGTTATCTGTCTTGCATACATACACATACATACAATTATGTGTGCAAATCTACAAACATGTAATCTTTTCCTTTCTTCCATTTCTCCTTTCCCCTATTTTTTCTTATTTAAACAAATATTCTCAAAATATTCCCAAATGATACTGATACAGAATATAGTCATATAAATTGAGAAAGTGCTGGGAATGTAGTGTACAAGGATAAATGGGATATATTAAGTAAAAAATATTGAGCACTATGTCACAGTAATATATACATTCTCAATTTTGAAGGTTGGTTCTATGCAGTTGGTCTAACAAAATATGTGAGATAAATAAATACCTCTTATGAGTTAGGTAAAAAAAAATTAAAAACCACTGAAATGCACAAGGTCCCCATACTTTCAAAAATTTCACACATCTACCAAGTTGAATACCTGAAAATTGGATCTAGATTTGTTGAGTTTTGTAAAAACCTCACGGTTTTAACCCTAATCAGCTGCCAGAATGCTGAGGAGGCTTGAAATCATGCCAGAAAAAAAGCAGCAAAAGAACCTGGTGTTTCTAATGAGGAGAATTTTAGACTTATGCAGAAACAGGAGAAAATAAACATTTTTTAGTTTTTTTGTGAAGTCATCCTCTATATAGAAAGGTTACTATTCGGTTGGTTCAGGATTGCAGCAATTGCTGAGATATATGGTAGTGGGTGGTGTAATAGGTATGTAGTTATTGAAATTGAACATGCCACATCATGTGCTCAAAGAACTTATACTTTGGTAAGGGAAACTGGGTCAGTTAAATGCTGAATTATTGTTAACAACCAGGCAATCATCCTTGGTACTTACACGGTAACTTTATTAGTGAAGAAACCAATAATTCAACTGAAATGGTCAAACACAGTTCTTCAAAGCTGTATTCTGTAGACACCAAATTTTCCCCAGTGAATAAGTAGTGGCCAGAAAGAAGATAATTCTGCAGTGAAATGAGCGTGAGAAATAATTAAAAACAACACAGCTTCCGTTTGGTGGCACTTCTCACAGAAAATAGGCCATGCGGATCTCCAAAAATGAGTGCGATAGTCACTGATTCCCAATTTTACTTGACCATGAAGTCCCTTTGCATGGAAACTCATCTTCCTATCCAATTAAGGCAATTCTGATGAGGTAATGATCTCTGAGCCTCTGTCCCATCATCCAACTCTAATTCCTTGAGCACCAAACAAGTCAAGGAACTTAAAATTTAGTATTAATCTTGGAACCAAGTCATTGTATTTTCTTAAACGGCTTTCTTTTCGAGCGTGAGTTTATCCTCTAGTCTAGCTATAAAAAAATATTGCTGAGAATTTTCATATTCAATGCTTTGTGGTTTTATGGAGGCTCCAGAGCATCAAAGAAGTGTCTCACCTACTTGACCATTCTCTTGGGCCTTCTTCATTCTAATACTAGCAAATTTCTGACCCAGTGGGTTTCAGTGAGTGCATATTGTTTCTGGTTCCTATTCTGCTGGATAGCAGCTTGAAGACAGGAAGCCAAAGGACCTCCCATTCTGGAGGTTTCCAAATTGGTTTTGCAGAGCTCAGCAGTTCAGAATGTTTGAAGACACTGCAGAGATGTGCAGTTCTGCGGTTGACCCCTCTCAAACAGTACATAATTCTGAAAAACTTGGAGCTCCTCCATTAAGCCATATTTCAGTTGCACACTGTAGGCATGCAATTTCAGCCAAAAGCCATAATATAGCACTGCCGAGGATTATTTTCTTGCAAAAATATGCATTTGGACAAAACGTAGGAACCTAAAATTACAGGAATTGAATGTACCTTCTCTGTTAACCTAAGTGCTGCAGATCAAATGATAAATCATAGAAATGTAGAGTTTGATATCTTCCTAGAGAATTCCCAGTCCAGAGTTCCATATAACACTTCAATTTCCCCTATATTTCTGTGAAGTCTTTGCTTAGCTCCTTTACCACACTCAAGAAAAGCACGCTAGCTCTGAAGCACACCCATTTGATATCATAATATTGTTAGAATGGCCTCTGTAAAAGCAGTACACCTAACTATATTTCTTATTCAGCACTCTGAACAAAACAAAAATAATGTATTCTATCTTCTTTAAAATTGAGTTTTGAAGATAAAAAAGATCTCCCTTCACCATTATCTAAATAGTTTCAATCTTTCAACACAAAACTTGCCTTTTTTGTTTGGTTGGAAATAGCAGCCAAAGAAAAGTATAGCCTTTATATTCAGAAGCTCCTAGGTTTCAAAATCATAGTCTAACCTGGTCAACCCAACTATTTTCCTTCTGGGTATTTTCTCAGACGAATTAAAACATCCTAGCACAGCAATATACGTGCACCCATGTTTATAGCAGCATAATTTGTAATAGCTAAATCTTGGAAACAACACAAATGCCCATCAACTGAGGAATGAATTAGAAAGATGTGCTATTTTAATATAATGGAGTACTATTCAGATATAAAGAAGGATTAACTTGAGGTTTTTATGGGTAAATGGATACAACTAGAGTCCATACTTGTAAGGAAAATAAACTAGATCCACATGTGGAGCATCATATTGTCTCCCTAGTGTAAGAAACTTAAAAAGTAAATAAGACCCAAAATCTACAGTAGATATTGCAAAATGGAAAGAAACAGTCCAAAAGTAAAGAACAATTGAGATGAGTAAAGGAATAAAAGAAGAAAGGGAAAAGAACAAAATATAAAGAAATATACAATATATAAATATACATAATATATATTACCTAAGATGATTATACTACTCATTTCTCTTAGGTTATTGAAGAGAGCAGTTTGTGTTTATATTGTTTGTTCAATTATGCCTGCATGTATCTTGTAGTCTGAGCAACTATTTTTAGATAACAATATGCAATACATTAACCATTGTCAATTTCATATTGCCTTGTTTTGAAATTCTGTAACTTTGTTTTTATCTCTTTAAAATAAAAAAAAATAAATTTCCTTTCCTTTAGTACCTTCTCTCTGGAAGAATTTTCTTTTCCATTTAATTGGCATCAGATTTGCTCTATTTCTGACTTTGGTCAATGAAATGTAAATGTGTGTGAAATGTGGGGCTTATCAGTAAAACTTTAGGTAGCAATAATAATAATAATAATAACATAGTCTCCCTTAACACTAATTACATGGAAATCTCCCCTTACTGTAGCTGATATTCAGCTTGCCTCATTTTAAAATAATGACCAATAATCGTTATATCACTGGATCATGGTGAGGAATAAAACAGGAACATTTTATGACACCTTCTTTGTGATTAGTAATCAGTACCCAATACATTATTCTTCTCACCTTCCATGGGCTTTTCCTCTCTATTTATGCAAGTCTGATACATGTGATGACTTCATACACCTTTATCATGTGATGTTACTGTTTGTCACCCAAGAAAACCAAAGAACTGGAGGTAAACAAAATTCCACCCAAACATAATTATAAAGAGGTTTCTTACCATCCTGATTTGGGCCACTATATGTGTATTAATGCAGTTATTCTATAATATTATAACATTTCATTTTTCTTCAGGTGTTATAATGCAAACCAAAGAAAGAAGACCTTGAATAATTTTAATACAATATTGATATATTGGTGAAGGTACATTTGAGGAAGGCAAAGTAACCAGTGTACTTGGACAGTAACTAACTTCCTTGAGAATTACTTTATTATGGACTCAGTATTTTCAAATGCCAATATCTGCAGATACAGTGTGATTGCAATGCCTTTCGCTCTTCAATTATTCTTTAAGAAAAGTGATTATTTTTCATTATAGCATAAGAACTTCTATGCTCTGGGCTAACATAATGGAACAAAACAGCAAAACATCATCTCTCTGTGAGGTCCGATGTCAGATTTAATTGCATTCGAGGCAACACAGATCTCTAGATTGGAATGTGGGGGCCTCACTCTGCACTGGATTGACTTGTGGCTTCGTGAAGCCAAAGTTTGTTCCCCTGTGGTCCTCATCTGATCATTAGAGGTAGAACAAGGTGAAGTAGAGGGACTCATTTAGCTTGTTAGTTCCAGTATTTGTAATTGGAAAGCACCTATTTGGTGAATCTGTTTTCAATGGCAAACCTAAAGAGCTTCCTACAACAGGAGAACAGAAAACATTCATTTAATCTTAAAGAAGGCAAGAAAGTGAAAGGTTGAAGCTGGAAGTTGGCGAGGCAAACATTGTTGCTTTTCAACCTGAGAGAAGGGAAACAAACTGGCCCAAATTTCCTCAAAGCTGTCCACCTACCATCAAGGCCCAGAATGTAAGCCTCTCAACTTCAGGTCTTTTATCTCTAATGCTAAGTCTCAGGAACTACTCAGTAGGTCCTTGTTTCTTTGGTCCTAACTGCCTATTTTCTGTGTTGACTGTAAATAAAGATATTGAGAATGCAATATAGCATTCATATCATGTCATCCTAAGATGTTTTGCTGGGTTGAGGAATAGTTTTTTTGTTTTGTTTTGTTTTTTTGTTTTTTTTTTTTTTTTTTTTTTTTTTTTTTTTTTTTTTTTTTTTTTTTTTTTTTTTTTGTCTTTTTGAGACAGGGTCTCACTATGAAGGTCAGGTTGGCCTTGAGCTTTCTTTGTAGCAACAATTCTCCTGCCTCAGCCTCCCAAGTGCTGGTATTACAGGCATGAGCCACCACACCCAACTCAAGAAGAATCATATTTTTCTGTTTTCCTCTTTCACTGGCTAAGTTTCGTATTTGAAAGGATTTTTTTTTCTATCTCTTAAAGCATTATTGTACAATGTTACTCAAAGTTCTCTTTGAAACCAAAGTTCTCTGAATTGTGTGACAAACTTCAAATCTGGTCTTTCGAACTTTTCTTACAGAATCTATCTAAAAAAGTGCAGTGTAATGGAAAAATATAAATGGGAGGATTCCAAGATTGACTTATGGATTGTGAGTTTGACATTCCATGAACTTAACAAAAAAATTCACCAGACTAAGCCTCAGTTTCCTTATATAGACAACATAAAAATGTTTCAGTTTGCTTATATAAAACAGATAAGGTTGCAATATCATAAGTTGTTGTAGAGTTAAATGAAGGAATAAAATATCCCTTGTAAACTGCCCAGCATACAGAGAACCTAAAAAATACAGAAAAGCTACTTTAATCAAGAATCAAATCAAGCCAAATTTCTTAAAATAACTTTTCGCTGTCCTGCAATGAAACTTATTTGTATCATCTCTGAGTTCTTGATTCCAAAGATGTATCTGAAAGAAATTTTTCAATGACTTGAGTTTATATTTGGTCATTTGAACAATCACCATCCTACAAATCAAGTTCATCCACTGATCCTACTTCAACATGCTCTTACATAATATAGTTCACATAAGCGGCAATTTCCATATTTCCTTTTCCACCCACTAAGAAAATTCTAAAAACTTTACATTCATTGACAGTGCATATATTCCCTTTAAAACCACAAAATACATATTCCTGGGCGAGATGGTAAGATCTGATTCACATCACTTCAATCTTCACATCAACACAGAAAATAAAAACAAAATATTCTTGATAGTCCTAAGTATAAGTGAATGTTCTGTCAATATTGAGAAAGGACTTGAAGATGAGCTCAAGACAATGTAATTTAACAGGAAGATGGTGACATGCAGCCCATTTGCACCATGGTCAAAGCCAAACATTTGCTCTTTTTTTGCACTTAAAAACTAGGAAAGTTTCAAGAAAATGAAAAGAAACACTAATGGTGGGCTGAGATATAGCTCAGTGGTGCAGTGCCTTCCTGGCAAGCACAAAGTCCAAAACAAAACAAAACAAAACAAAACAAAACAAACACTAATGGAACTGCAGCTGTGTATAAGGTTGCATGCTATGTCTTTATCCAATCATTATCTCATTAAATCTTCATCAAAACAGTGAGTTATGTATTTTGCCACCCATTTTATAGATGAAAAATTTAGAACATAGAGATGGAACATTTTTTCTTTCCTCCCAACTTCTCAAGTGTTGAAAATGCAGATCTCTTTTAAGTTTCAAATGGAACCAGTAAGATATGAAATCACATTTTTGGGGGTGCAGGAATTCTATTACTTAAATTTTATATCCAGAAGGCCCACAATTTGAAGTTTGTTTTAGTGTCTGTATTGCTCTGTATCTTCTCACGTGCAGTCATTTCCACTTTCCTTATTCATGCTATTACTAGCTCTTGAACCATCACCAAGTCACAAATGCCACTTTCTCATCAAGGTCCACACTGTCTACCACGCTGAAATGTTTAACAATTCTGTTATCTCACACAGGCCTCTTGCCTTGTCTGCAGTGATTGTGCTTTTCCACAGTTTTTCTCAATGTCTACCAGTCTGTGCAGTCTTCTCATTTGTTATGCTCATTGTTTCTTGTATTTTCCTGTAGAATATCAGTAACATAAGGTCAGGGACCTTACATTTGCTTTTGTTCATCAGTGAATTCCAATCCTTGAAGGCAGTGTCTGGGCACATACCAGAAACTGAATAATATTTGTTTCAGAAATCCTAGTTAACCATATCATTTTTCCTACTGTTATCAAATATAACTTCTGAATGCTTCTCAGCATCACCTATTATTAATTATTTTATCATATCTGCATTGCAATTTTAATTATAACTTGAATATTGCTTCCTAATCTATGATGTTTTCCTGAAAGTGTTGCAATCTACTGTAAATTTGCCAGGAAGACTGAAAGAGTCTGCAGATATGAAGTGCCTGAACACAGTGCACAGTCTTTTGTAGATGTTGATAATTACTCTCATCTTTTCATTTATCTGGCTAGTAGCACATATTCTAAATAGTTCTAGTTAAAACACACATGAGAATACATATTATCAAGATAATTTCCTTGATTTTCCATATTCTTTTGATATGTGAAAACTTAGTCCTACCTCACCAAGCAAGCCCACTGTAGTTCTTCAAAGCAAAACCTTGTGCTCACTTATTTAATTCCTGTACTACCTCATGCAAACAAGTCTTTATATCTTTTTCATAATCATAAATTTATTTCTAAACTACAGACAATGAATTCTTCCAAGATAGTCTTTTTCTCATTACTTTCTGTGCTCTCATTTCCTCAGACAGTATCTGGAACATAGTATACATTTGTTATATGATTAAAATAATTACAGCATTTTGGTGCAGATAGTGTAGTTGTAAATTACTAAATTTAATCTGTGTAATATGAATGGGGACATTAAGACTTAGAGAAGGAAAATGAGTCACAGACATCATGCAGTTAGTTGTATAAATGAAGCCTCGAGCCCAATGTTACAAACTTTAATTCCTCTCTGGTATAACATCTCCACTCTTCAATTAGATACATGTTGACATAATTCATAAACTTATTTTCCTTTTCTTTAATTTTATGACTAACATCGAAAATGTACCTCTGTTAAAAGTCAAGTTTGCATGAGCACTTTCTTTTACAAGCAAGTTCCAGATGGATAATTCTACATCAAGAGATCAGAGTGAATGCTTCACAAGATTGATAATTTATAACATCTAGTCAGTGATTGAAATGACTAATGCAGGGGAAAGCTGAGTCATGGAGTCTCTCCTAGAATGGAAGAATTTAGAGGTAATCGTGCTTAAGAAGAGAGTTGCTCACTCCTTAAAATCTGTTCTACTCTTAGATGGCAACTGAGGCCTTACATGTTCTAGACCCTCAACACAAGTTTGTAGCATTAAATTGCATCTAGTCTAAGGATCTGCCAAGTGTACGAATATTTGTTCCTTGATTAACGAGGGTTCACACAACTTCAGCATGCATATGTCCAACAGGTGAGTTGTGACTATCTCTTAGGAGTCATTGTGGGGCTATTATGTGCGTTGAATTGAATTGAGAAATACCTCATGCTAATTCTGATCTATTGGCCCGAACTCTCTTGTCTGGGCTACAAAATACCCTAAGCCCCAGCAGACTATATAATGGCAATTGGAAATTATGACCATTGCCTCCCCACTTTCTCCTCCACCTCCTCCTCCTGTTCCTCCTGCTCCTCCTCCTCCTCCTCCTCTTCCTAGGTTCACCACCTATCCAAATTGTCTCTCTTCCAGGCAAAAAGTTCTTCTTGCTCAAGCTATTTTAGATGTGTAATAAAATAAAAAATTTTGGTTCTTTCTTTCTTTCTTTCTTTCTTTCTTTCTTTCTTTCTTATGACAAAATCCCTTTGATTTACCATGAAAGATTATTTTTAGCCTCCCAAAATGGATGAGTTGATCAGTAACAAACATATCATTCAAGGGTGTCTTTCAGAAAGTCCCTTTCCACTTCATTTAAATGGTGTGTGGGAAAAGAAAAGGAAAGGGGAATAACATTTATGTAATGCCTACTTGGGTTTGGTCACATTCTATTGATTGTCTGGGATCTTCACAACAGTTCCTTTAAAAACATATTATTATAGTTAATTTTATATTAAAGGGATATCCCTGTGTTTTAAATAACTTGGTCCAAACCAAACAGCATGAAAATGGTAGATCTGGAATTTGAACTCAGATCTGTTGAATTCCTCAGGCCATGCCCCTGGCACTTTGTCTTAACAGTCTTCTGTTTCAGTGTCCAACTGTGGTCAGATTCTCTCTTCTTTGACTTGCTTATGAATACCTCCCACGAACCATAAACAATGTGGTCTTCCAGTAACTCTTTCATAAATTTACTAGAAGGACCACAAATGGCCAGTGAAATGATGCATCTTGCCCAGTAGTCTGTGTCTAAACATCTTCCCAAAAGATAGAATCATATGACCACTGATATTCTGTGAAGGACCATAAGAAAAACTCAAAACTGAAGATACTACTCAACATTTTAAAATTATTCTCCTTGTGAAATTTTTCTGCTTGTGAATGACACAATCGTTGTCTTGCCACTCTTTTCTTGGGCTGTTTTCCCTTCACAGATTTAAACTCTCACTGAAAATTCTGCTTGTAAAGGGTGGTTTCTTGTTTTGTAATCTTCTCTTTACCCCTGTTCCAAAATTTTTATTAAAATTGCCCTTCAAAACTTTATATTTGGTCAACTTGATTGGATAGAGTCACATTTACTACAGACTATACGCTAATGGGTCGCTCCCTGTTCAATATGGCTGCAGTGACGTCAGGGAAGACAATTGTATTTCCACTTGCAGGGAACTCCACTACTGTGGCCTACTTTGCCTCAGCCTAATTCTAGTCTCTTTTTTCCACATGATTTCCATACAATTGTAAGATGATAAATTTTGATCTACCTTTCTTGACCAGGCAGAGTTAATCTACTGAAAGACCATTAACACTCCAAATTCACTATCACCCTCTCTGCCAGGGTGATATGTTATATCGTGTGACTTAGCATGATCAAAGGCGTAACTGCATGCTTTGCAGATTAGAGTTTTCTTTTGTCTTTTACTACCAGACTGCAGGAGTGGGCTCTGCTCCAGTTTAAAAAAAAAAAAAAAAGGTATACTACTCAGCTATAAGGAAAGATAAGTTTGAGGTTTTTATAGGTAAATGTATGCCACTAGAAAGCATCCTCATAGGTAAAATAAATCAGTCTTGCATGTGTAAACATTGTATTGTCTCCCTAGTGTAAGAAACTGAAAGAGTAAATAAGATCTCAAAGGTACAAGAGATACTATAAAAGGGAAAGAAACTGCTCAAAAGAAAAGAACAACTGGGATGGGGAAAAGAACTGAAGGAAGGAATAGTTAAGATAGCTAAGATAGCTGTACTACTCATTCTATTAGTTCACTGAATGAAACAGTTAGTACTTACATTGCTTGATCAATTTTGCATGCCTATATCTGCTAATCTGAGCAATTATTTTGAAGACAACAATAAGCAATAAAATAACCACTGCTAATTTTCTATCATCTTGTTTTGAAATTCTGTATCATTTTATTGCTTTTTATTCTCTTTAAAAAAAGCATATAAAATAAAAAAAAAATCACCCCTTTGTGAATTCTGATGATTTCAAACAATGTCTGTGCATTTCTCATTGATGCTGTACACCCATGACAGTCAGCAGCAGAGCACAGCTTCTTGTTGTTTTCATTTCAGGACAGACACCGATGTGTTACTGTCTGTGCCATTATTGGTCATGAGAACAGAGGGAAAGCAAAACTAGAAGCCGTGTAAGTCACTGGGTCTTAGAGGTTCTGTTCAAACACATGGCATTTTTGGTTTATAACCCACTGGTCAAACAAATCATTAGGCCGCTCATGAGTTAGAAAGTGGGGTGTATATCCTATGACAGGGTAGAATTACCAATGGGAAGGGCACTATGTATGAGTGAATGCAATGCTGTCTATGCCTATAGCTTTAGCCAGTCTACACTGTGTGGTGAAACAGTCTTAGCAAATCCGTTTAGTCCTATTTCTTAGCTAAAGCATCCAACTTATTATTTAGTCATTAAAAAGAAAAACTTGAGATTTTGAGCTGATGGTTAGAAAGAGGAGGTGATTTTCTATCTTCTGCAAAACAAGTGAGACTTAGAGAAAAGACTAGAAGCTAACACTCCGCTAAGTTGGATGCTTCTCTGACTTCACTGTCTATTTCTGAAGCAAAGTACGTGTCCAAAATATGCTTGTAGAGTAGAAGCAAATTTATATAACTCACTGGTCAATCTCTCCCAGAAGCAGATTTTTTTTTTCAGTTTAAGGAACAGCTTCCATGTGTGTTCCATGGATTTAGTTGTTTCTTTCTTTTTTCTTTTCTTTTTTTTGTTTTGTACCAGAAATTGAACTCAGGACCTTGCACTTGTCAGGCAGGCGCTGTGCCACTGAGCTATATCCCCAGCCCTGTGTTTTATGGGTTTGGAAACTGTGTTACACATTTAATGCAGGATTGTGATAACAATAATAAATAAATAAGTCACTTATTCTTCATTCAGCCTGTCCAGCCACATATTTTTGTTTCTGTGTTGGTATCATATCACTGGACCCCCAAAACAATAAATGAAAAACAGACAGTTCTTAGGAACAGGAAAAGCCTCCACGTGCCACCCCTCATTCTTGGTTTAATTTTAATCCATTTCCCCACTTCGAGGCCAACTATCTTCTCCCTCAAGCCCCATTCCCTTTCCTCTCTAGAGGAAAAGCTAGGTATTTCTTGAATTCATTTAATATGTTTTCCCTTCTCTCCAGTCATCTTCTTTCATAACATCTTCCATATGTCTGTGAGCCGTTCTGTGAAAGAGCTCTGCCCAAAGTCCTTATTTATTCTGAGTGGATCGGAATGGCAGCCTTAAGTCTGGTATTTCCTCACGTTTGACAGCTTGAATTACAGACTTCGGGTACATTTAAAGTAATCCATTCATGTGGAATGGCTGTTGTTCCTCTCATAGTAGTTTGAAAATATAAATATTTACAAACTCCTAAGACAAAAGCTCTTACTGACAGGGTCTCTAAAGCAACAGCTCCCTCGACAGGAACATTTTCACTTAGAGATTTCCACTGACAGAGTCTCAATCCTCCTGGGTCATATGCACTCCATTAAATGCTGATTCAATCTTTTGTGAAATCATTAAAACTCCTCTCTCTCTCTCCCTCTCTCTCTCTCTCTCTCTCTCTTTCTCTCTCTCTGTCTCTCTGTCTCTCTCTCTCTCTCTCTCTCTCTCTCCATATATATATATATATATATATATATATATATATATATGTATATATGTATATATGTATATATATTCTAAGAGGGGAAGAAGCACCATGAGAGGATGAACAGATTTTCCCAACAGGATATAGTCAGTTCCTTTAGAGCCAGCCAAAAATGAAATTCCTGGAACTTTGGGACATCTGAACCCAAGGGAATGCCTACTCTTGCGATGTTTTCTCTGTTGTAGCACTATAGAAAATACTTTGCATACCACAACTTCCTGATGTGTCAAATCTATTTCAGTGATATAAAAATAATGCCTTAAGAGAAAAATGGATTCAACTGATGTAAAAAAAAAATAGTAAGTGGAGACTCCAGAGATCTATCCCTGTACATAAAACTTGAAGCACTAGGAGAGTATTGTATGTAAGCTATTTGAGTGCAGAAATACCATACAGCGATGTAATAACCTAGTTTTCTGAAAAATTTTTGGTAAACTATACATGACTTTCAATACCTGCATTAGACTGTTCTCACACATTTCATCTTCCTCTGGTTTATCAACATTAATTCTGTTTATCTTTTTGAAGACATATCCACTTAGATTAGTTGGGATTGGTTTCAGTTGCACATGAAGGAAATAAAGAACAATATCTGAAAGTAAGAAAGAAGATCAGTTCTCATTCATTTTAATGCATGCTGGGAGGACAACGCATGGATTTGGTGTGGATGCAAGCACTTTTCCCCTCTGTACTCCAGTTCCCTGGCAAGCGTATCTCAAAGTCTTGGGCAAAAATGGTTGCTACAGTGGAATCCGTTAAAATACTGATACAATCATCAAGATGGTAAAGAAGAAAAGGAAGCTCTCCTAGCCTGCATTTTAAGCAGTCCCTCCTTCATACTACTTCAGCTTTTCCTCTGTAGTCAGAATGTCGTGGCACAATGAAACCTCATGGCACAAGAAGAGGATGGCGAATATAATCTTGTGAGTGAAAATGTGCCAAAATTAAAAGTTTAGCTCAATGTTACTATGGCCAAGACTGTGAAAATTAGTCCAGTTGATAGATGCTGGAACAAAAACTAAAAATCTTAACTATTGCTCTAGAATTTCTGTCTTGACTAAAGAGAAGTTTAACAGGATAAACACCGGAAATCAAATGAGAAGTCTGACTCACTATGAATCTGAATTTCATTGCTAGCCTAGGATGATAAGAAGAATGATGACTCTGGCCTCAAATAGATCTGAGCTCAGTCCCGTTTCTCTTTAAACAGTTACACTGAGGCCTGTGATAGGCGTATGATTGAGCTATTGGAAGACTAAAACCAGATATGAAACCTATAGAGATCATAGCACGGTATACAGCAGACAGGAAGAAAGTAGGAATTTCCCCCTATAATCTAAGTGTATCAAAGGGTCTAACTGAGGCCGTATGCTTGCCAGTAGAGCTCAAAAAGACACAAGAGCAAAGGCCATGCTGGTGTCTCACTATAGATCCAAAATATTAACTTGAAGTATAGAATAATGAGGAGCCTGCAGAAAATCCTGCAACTGGGAAAGGAAGTAGAAGAACAAAGTGGATTCTCTGAAGAGAGTGAAAGGGGTCTGTACTTTTAAAATGTTTGTATAAAAAAGAATGCAGAAGATGCCTCAGCGGGAGTTATGAAATTGGGTGTCCAAGCCCTAATCTGAAGGCCAAGGCCAATAACAAAGAAACTTCATCCCTGGCAATTGAAGGTCCCAAGAGATGCTGGACAGGATGGGGAGCGGATGGCACACAATTGAGGAACCCAAGTTTGGCCACATCCTGGAGAATCTGTGGTCACCGATACATTTACCAGCTTTGACCTCACAAAGTTTTAATTGGAGTCATTTCCCTTGAATGTGGCCAAGAAAACTGTAAAAAGAAAGACAGGGACAAAAAAGGGGAAAAATCAAAATCATTCATTGGGGCCCAATAGATTCCAGAATCAGTCAGAGCAGACAGAATGAAACCTAAAGGGAGTTTAATCCTTCGTCTCCTGTTAATGCCCACGTGAGCTGGTGTAATGCTTGTACTTGGACTCTGCTGTCAGAGAAGGATTCATATCCCAGACTCACTTCTTGCTAAATTTAGACCTCTGGTAAATCCTTGTTTGTCTCTGATCCTTGTTTGGGGACTATTTTTTTTTTTAAAGACCTGCCTCTCACCATGGTTATGTGAATTAAATGAGATGAGTTGCTTGAAAAATCTTTGCAAACTGCAAAGCCTAATATTCATGTGAGGCAAAGTGAGTGCCCAGGGCACAGCAGTTTCCAAACAGCATTTTTGTTGCTTCTAGTGATTCTATGTCCAATCATATTCGTTGTCCATATTTGAACTAGGCCAAGTATATGTTGCATTATTGGAAGCTTCACAACTGTAACAAATTCTACTGAGGTATGATCATCCATGATGCTTTATTGCTTAACACCTTCTTTGCTAAATAGCTGATAAGGGGCTTTGAAAGTTCATGGAGGAGATAGCTACTGAGCAAAACACCACGAATTCTAATGTTCTGCATTTCCTGACTCTCAGACCAAGACTTTTGGGAGGATCTACAAAATTAGACTCTAAAAGGAAGTAGTTCTACTTATCAATAAATATGCAGGGAGAACTCAGAATCATCCTGATTAAATTTTACGTTTGAAATCAGGCAGCGCATATATGAAGGGAACGTGAAAACATATTAATGGTTTTAAAACATGAATTGAATAAAGATAAGGTTATGAAATTAAAAAGACATACTGTATTGGGCAATAATGCAGTGTACCCCCAAGTCCTCATATAATTTTGATGGGGCTGAGTTATTGGTTTGTTATTGGTTTGTTGATTGACAGTGTGAGCACTGTGCCCGCCCAGGGGTGGAGCTGACATACAGTGTAAGGGAAGGTGGGTCTTCCCCTTCCGCTTCGGTCTCCTTGTCTCTCTCGCCAGTGGGGCTTGTAGCTTGCAGCCGCCATGAACAGTAGCCCCGTCACCCCATGCTGCCTTGGAGCCAACTTTATGGACTGAAACTCCCGAGAAACTGTAAGAATAAACCTTTCCTTCCCTAATTTTGGGTGTCAGGTATTTTGTCTCGGCAAAGAGTAAAAAGTAACTAAGACACACACTAAACTTCAAAATGAAATTATAAATCATATTTTTAAATTGCAATACAATTGAATTTGTATCACATGTGTTCACATGAAATTTTTCCAACCATTTCCTAAAAAACAATTTCAGTTCGCAATGTTTCCAGGGACCGAGTGACGATGTTTGGTCTTCTCAGCCTCCCCTGTGTGCCACTCAAACCTGGCTCAGAGTATGGGTAAGAATGTCATTTGAAGAAAGTATGCAATGAAAAAATTTTGAAAAATAGAGAGTAGGTGAATGAGGGAAATATATTAGGAAAGAAAGGGTAAAAAGAATACTGTTTTGGAGTTCAGTTTTAAGTTTAGGTGCGTTTCCTGTTGACCCGAATGACCTTGAGAAAGTTCATATGCTCGATAAGTGCAATAGTTGAATGTGTTTTGTCCCCACTTCAAAATAATTGCCAACACGGTGCTGATAGGAAGTGGGTCCTAATGGAAGATGTTTCTCTCATAAAAACCTGATGGATTAATATCACCATAGAAAGGGTTTGTGGAAGTTCATCCTTGTCTTACTTTTCCATCCTTGCCATGTGGGGACACAGTAAGAAGTCTTCACCAGACACTAGCGTCCAGAACTGTGAGAGAATGAATTTCTATTCTCCATAAACTATCCAGGCTGGAGTCTTAGGCTATAACAACAAAATTGACTGAGAGTAAGAAAATTTTTATCTGAAAAAATCTTATTCACAGCAACTATCTCTAGATAATATTGGACAAAGAAAAGTAATAGCACATTCAAAGAACACATTACCTGCTTTTGATTTTCTACTTTGCTGTATTTTACCAATATGAATCTGGGCAAATTCTCCATATTTCTGTACTTAATTTTCTTCATCAAAAAATAGTGATAATACTAACAATATTTCAATGGCCTGAATACAAAATGTGTTAAATATACACATCACTCTTCCTTGTCATATATTAAGGCTTAAATAAATGGCAACCACTAATATCTATAACACAGCACTTGACATATAGTAAAAACACAGTAAGTTATAAGTGTAATTGTTTATTCAGGAATATTTCCTTTTTTATGTTGTACCACAATAAGGAATGTCTAAACCTATTTTATAGATCAAAAGACTAAGATTTAGCTGCCAGAAATATAACCCAGGCTTTTTACACTTTCCAAATAAGGTAACATTGTTTACACAATGTTTCAGGAATCAACCAAACCCAATGATTTCTCATAAAACACGCTATTCCCTTTAAAGCCTTCTCATCCCAAATTTCAATCCTCAAATTGAAAAGGAAAGTTTCTGCTGTATACTGACAGTTTGCAATTCATTCCTCTTGTCTAAGTTCTTGAGTTACATATGTATGTATTAAATATGTGTTCTTGAATGTGATTTATGAGCATCTTCTGATAAGGTTTAAGAAAATCACTTAGAGTATACTTCTAGACTATCTGCCATAATCTAAACACTAGAAGTAAACTTTGAGAAAGAATTCCCCAAAGCTTCGTGGTCACTGAAATCAAAGTATCTTGCACTTGAAACATTGGCCCCAAAGTTGAACTTGCCTTAGAAATGAAACTGACTAAGGTCATGATAATTTTGTGGCTTCTCTGTTTTGTATTACATTCCTAAACAGAAATGAATGCAGCCATGGCATCAGCATTAGAGAGAAATGTGGTGTCAGCCTCCCGGCCTCTGGGAGGTAGCTCTTCTCAGGTCAAGACTTAAGTAGAATTACTTTCTTTCTCCTTTGGGGAGAGACAGACATAAGTCAAATGGCCAGGCAAAGAATAAGAATGAAAGAGAGTAATCTGAATTTAAAAGTCTGGCTAACTTGCATGGCTATGTTGGACTATCTTGATTTAATGTTCCATATCACCTGGTACCATATCTGAATTACCTTCCAAATTATGGCACTCTGGGGAACACACAAATAAGTAGATCTCTATTGCCAACTTCGATCTTAATGTGTCTTTCAAGGATTCTCTATCAAATAATTCAACTGGTAAACAGTAGGAAATCCACATCCAACCATAAAAGGTATTTATTTGTTTATGTAATTTTAAAGTCCAGAAAATAGTACCAGTGTGATGTGAGGCTTAATCCATTGGGTTAGAAGAAAATGGTGCTAGGACTCAGTTTGTCTCTTTTTATTTTCAACTTTGTTTAATCAGCACCAACTTTACTTTGTCCATTAACTTTCCCTCTGGTACTAGAACCTTTTAATTTTCCATATTTACATCCTGTGAGAGAGAGAGACAGAGTATTATCTATAGGACACTCTAAAGATGAGGAAGCCTTCCTGTTCAAAACCAAAAGAGGAATATCTCCTTTACTCCAACCATATAACATCTGTGAACCAATCACTTTCAATATAGAAATGAGATGCAAGGACAGGTTCAAGAGAATCAAGTTCCCTGTTTATAGTGCTGGGAGCAGAGCTAATTCCATGAAAAATTTAAAGAGTCAGAAATGTGGAACTTGGTGGATTAGATAGTATATTATTGACTTTCCATGCTGGTGAGACACAATCCCTGACCTTCAGAACTTAAAGAAATTTATTTTGGCACACTTTTCAAAAGTTTCAATCCACACTAGACTGGTTCCAAGGTCCAAGGCAGGAAGGGCATGGAGACAGAGCCTGCCGTGGAAGAAAACTACTCACATCATGGCAGTCAGGAAAACAGAGAGAGAGAGAGAGAGAGAGAGAGAGAGAGAGAGAGAGAGAGAGAGAGAGAGGGAGAGAGAGGGAGAGAGAGAGAGAGAGAAGGAGGGAGGGAGAGAGGGAGAGAGAGAGAGGACACCAGGGATGAATTGACACTCTTACTCTTTTACTCTTCCAGGTCCCATCCCCAGTGGCCCAGCTATGGTCAGGAGCCACATAGTAACAACTTAGCTATATTGCCCCATGATCCAATTACCTCCCAGTAACCCCATCTCTGAGCACATGAGACTTTGCAGGACATTCCAGTTCTAAACCATACCAGACATTAAAGGAGAAATTCAGAAGATTTTCCTACAATGGACTCCATGTATTTTTTTTCACCCTTACCTCCCAGCATGAACTTCACTTCCCGTGCACACTGAACTAATTCTAGTTTGGCTACATACTTTAATCTTCTAGCTTCTGTTTCACTTTTCTTTTGAAATAGCCTTCTTTTTCCATGCTATCCATGTTATCCCATATTTAATGGCCAATTCAAACCAATACTCTCCACACAGTCCTTTCACATTACTCTTAACCAAAAATTCTCTCTCTGTTATTTCAATTCCCAGAGTGGTTAAATGTTCTTGCTTTCTGTGACTGATAGCTTCCTACCTGGTATGTTATTATGCTGCATACAAGCAACTTCCTGACACTATAAGATCTCTCAGAAAGAAGGTTGTGCCCCCCTTTGTTATTAATTGTTGCCTCTGATAGTGCCACCTATCCACCAGGGAACTCAGTCAGTGCGTTTTGGAAATAGTTATCTTGATGATATACAACCCACATATTCTTGTTACTACCAATAACTCCATGACTGACTCTATGAAATACTTACTAATACAGACACACACACACTTGCATGCACACACACATGCACAAACACACCACAACCACCACCACTTACCTATGCACTGCACCACACCACTCCATATCAAACCACATCACACCACACCACACTGGAGATTACCAAATATTTTTGGCTTCAGAATTATCCCTAACCCAATAGCTTTGGCCTGTAAGCCAGTATTTTATGGATCAGAATAAAATAAAACTTTCTTTTCCATCTACTTCTTTCTCACAACATCACTCTATTTAGGAGATATTTATCTTGGAGAAAAAAAAAGAAGTATCCCACATCATCAGAAATGAATATTACAGAAAATCAGGGACTATGTCAGATTAAGCATTGGATAAATCTAGATCATGTAGGGATCATAACTTGCATAAATATCCTTGAATACCAAGTTCAGTTTAAAGGTCATTATCCACAACTTATGTTGGAGTTGAGAAAAGACTTAGGTTAACAAGTGACTAGATCATATTTTTGTTCACATTGCTTCATCTCATTAATTTTCTTAATACTCAAATAAAGTTACTTTTTACTTTCAAATTTTGCTGTTCTTGTCATTGACTTCATCATTCTGAAATTTGGCACATTTAAAACTGGATTTTGTTCCAGAATTTGAAACTATCTCATTGCCTTTCTCTCAATAAAAGACTCCATCACTTGCCCTGTTTGCCAAACAAAAATCCTAGGAGTCAACCTGATTCCTCTGTCTTTTGCTGTGTACATCAGTACATAACCAAAGGCCATAGGTTCTATATCCATACATATTACTGAATCTCTCTCTCTGTCTCTGTCTGTCTGTCTGCCTCTCTCTCTTTCTCAGTGTCTAGTGATTTCTGGTCCTATTTAATCTATAAAACCATAAGCTTGACACCACTTCCTCTCTCATCCAATTCTCTCTACATTTTCCCTCATATGACTAACTCTTTAAACTTTCCCAGTTTTTCCAACTCCAAAACATTTATATTATATTCTCTTTGCTTGGAATATTCTTTCACTTCTTCATGAGGCTGAATTTTCTCATTTTTTAGATCTCAGCTAAATGAAGATCTCAATGTCCTCAGCATGGCTTTCCATCACTACGTTATCTAAATAATGGTTTCATTGTTGCATTTTTTATTTTAAAGAGAAAAAATAACAGAAAAATCAAGAAGCAAACAAATCAAGATAAAACAACAGGAGCAAAATGACAACAACAAAATCAACAAAGAACAATAGCTTATGTAGGTTTTCAAAACAACATGAAAGGAATTTAACAATGGTTGTTATATTGCATATTGTGATTTTCAAAATAGTTGTTCAGGTTACCAGATACAAGAATAAAACAAAACAGTAAAATGGAACATTGGATTTGAAAAACAAGACAGAAGGAAATCCCATTGCTTTATATATTAGCTCTTGGTTGATGGTATTTATCACATGTCTTATGTGTGTTTTTTAAATATCTTTATATTTTGCATTTGAGTACGTGTGTATTTCTCCTGTTATATTGTAAGAATGATTTCTCCCTCATCACCAGGAATTATCATTGATGAACTGAATGCCCTTGAAGCATATCTTGAGAAGCAGAAGTTTGGAATCTGTGAAAAACTACAATTTGTGTCCTTATATGGTAAACAAGACTTTGCCAAACAAAGTTTCCCAAATCAACAGAGTCCTTGTGGTCTATGATATGCCACTGCAGTTCACCCAGTGACACCAAACAGTATTTGCTGAGGAATGGACACATATCCTTCCAGCTCCTCTTATAAATTCTCTTATTCTAATCCAATTCCTTACCTGGAGTCTTGCCAGATTTTAATCCCAGACTCCTCTTGCTTCCTTTCTAATTCTGTGCTCTGTTTCCTCAGAAAACTTGCCCCAGTTCATCTTTGCAGTTATCAGTGATCTATCAGCAAATCTTAAACCCAAGTTTCTGATCTTCATCTCACCTCTAATCAGGCCTGATTTTCTCTCAGCCTGAATCATGTATCCCTAATCTTGCTCTGATGACTATATTTGAATTTGAACCTGAGAAACCTAAACCCATCACCCCACCCTTTTAAGTCTAAGTTGTGCAGCTCACTACTTTCCTGAACATTTTCTTTGTTTAGGACCATGTATCTTCACCCTATTAAATTTCCCTGTTCAGAACAAGGGATGGAGGGAAGAGTTAGGGAGCAGAGGGAAAAGATGGGAAAAGAAAATAATTGAATTGAAGGGCAAAAAAGATGAAAACAGAACTTTTGCAAATGTAAGGGACCAAAACTTAAAAGGAACAGGCAGGAAGTGGAGGAGCTAGGGGATGAAAATAATGGAGAAAATAGAATTAAAATGTGTGTACATGCACAAACTTCCCATGATATTTGTAATCATTATGGACTGGAAACATGTACGAATCAAAGAACTCCTCCTGCTGTTATATAAAAACATAGAAGTGGACGTTATTTCTCTTTCTCATTTGCACAAGTGTAAAGGCTGGACTGTGCACAAGTTTAAACAGAGCCATTGATAAGGCAGTCTTTGTGAACAGTGCTGTATGGTTGTATCTGGAAATACTTCTTATTTTCTGTTACTTTTTCTATCTTCTGTGCCAAATGCAAACCTCTGTACATGGTAGGCATCAAATTAATGTTGTTGTCAGTCCATTTTATCTGACAGTGAGGACAAGAAAGTATCAGAGAATGTCAAATCCACACCCTAAGACTTCTTTATTGTTTTCCATGAAACTCTTGTCATGTCTCGTAACTTGCTCTACTCTGAAAAGAATGCATTCATGATAAGTGTTGTCAATATCTCTTACTTCCTTGTATAATCCTCCTATTGTAAAGATATGGAGTGCAACAAAACACCTCAAAGCTAAAGAGCAGTTATTTCCTGATGGCTATGCCCAGAGTTTGGTCATGGTGGTTACTCAATTAAAAAATTGTAACATGAGTTTCCAATGAGCAATTAGATAATATATTTACAGTGGTAAATACTGGCAGAGGTCTCTCCAACCAGTCCTTCATTGAGAAAACTCAGAAACTACATCAATGTCCCTTTGGCTTGTCTAAGACCAGACATTTGGTAGGAATTCTCCAATATCATGCTGGATAAATATTGTTAGTGTCAACTTTCGCAATGATGAGAATGTCCTTGAGTGATTGTCCCAAATCTAGAGTGATTCAATAGAAGAGATTTTAGGAGATTAAGCAGAAATAACACTCAACAAGGCCCATAATTTTTAAGGTTTTCAGGTTTCTTTAGTTATGATTTACACTTACACAGATTTTACACACTTAGATGCTTATCTTTTCATGACTAAAATTTTATGAATCTTTACTTACCACAAAATTTCAGGAGACTTAAGACAAAAGATGATACATTTATCTGAGCCCTAATTGTAACTATTATTTGAAATGATGTCACAATTCATGTAGTTTATTGTCAACAGTTGTATATTGAAAACATTGAAATAATGAGTATAGTGAACCTTTCTTTAGTTTTTCTTTTTTATGCCCCTTAGTGTTGTTATAGTAGTAAAGATTCTGGCACATGAAACAAGCCAATAGTTTCATGAGTTAAGAATGAACCAGTGAGAGAAATATATCTCTCAGTATTCATCCATGCATTGTGTGTAGCCCTGTTACAGTCCAGCACAGCCCTGGAACCATTGCACCTGTTCTGGATATGCATCTTGACCTGGTAAGTAACCATTCTTACAACTGAGCATTAAATTAAAATAAGATCTAAGCTTTCTGCAGGTCAAACCAGGAGGGACCGCATGATACATTATTCAGACCTCACCATAAAAAAGTCAGTGTACAAAGTCATATGGTGAAGTTGAGGAAGGAAGTTGGTACTACAAATGTTCCAGATCTTTTCTAGTGATAGCTAAGTGATATTATCCCATGCTTTTGGATTTAGTACATGTCCACCTCTATAATCCATCTGAATTGAGGCAGACTTGTGATTTAAGATTATTCCCTTTAACTTCCAGGCTTAGTTTTCCCAGACAGAATTATTTCTGTTCCTTTAGCAACTCTCAGGAATTCTCTCAGCTTATTTGCATTTCAGCTATGCTCCCAAGACTGATCTCTAGCCATCATTTTCCCTCACCCCAAATTTCTACCTTCCTGTCCCCCAACTTTAGTTTACCAGCATTTATCAACTGTTGATCGCATGTCGGGTCTGATTTAGAAACTGTGTCAGTTGATGGTGATAAGGCATGCTCAGAAAACTAATTTTTGCACCTTCTACTGTAATGTTTGTGCCTGCAGACTGTACCTTCCAGGTGTGAGTGTCATGAGAATACAGCCTGTGGCTCTGTGTTAGCAAGTGCATCTGTACCACCCAGCTCACTTCTGTCACACCAAAGTCATTCAGTTCCTGTTTGTTGTAGTAATAAATCAAGGTTAACGTCCTAATCCAGTGTTTTCTCAATTATTGCGGAACACTAGTCTGAGAGTACATTAAAAAAAACAGTCTGTTGATGTAATGTGTTTTGGCAGTGGAGCATTCTCTGTCTTCTGTAAAATAGTCACAAATTCTATTACTTCGCTAAAGGCTCTGAGAAGTCCTGCAAGAAAGAAATCTGTTTAACCTCACTTATGCCAATTTTTCCAAGTTGATTTTACCACGGAAATTTATGTTTTTGAACTTAACATCACACAGAACTAGTTGTCTTTGGAAAATGCTTGTAAAAGTCTTTCATTTTCAGAGGGGAGCTGACAGTAAATGAATTTGAAGATAAATGGAGTTAAATCAGATCAAAATAATTCAAGAGACTTTTCCCACGTTTTCACCCTTGGTTTGCTCCAGGATTGCCATGCGCCAGCCACTTGCCCCACACCTGAGGTATAATCCTGGCTTCATTCCTTTGTCTCTGCTGTTTGCTTCTGAAGTAGTCACTTTCTCCCTCATCTCCTGGCTTCCAGCTCCCCCTGGTCACCTCTGTTTCAATGGTCCTCACAATCAAAATTCCTGATTCTAAGATGTTGTTCTAAGACTTCCAATTCATGAAGAATTCCAGTTACTTCCCTTGTCCCACTCATAATCCCACTCTGTACCCTCCAGAGAAAATAACTCCACCTGCAGAAGTGACTCATCAGCATTTATCCCTCTATATACTTTTATTATTTCAACAGCACACGTCACTGTACCTCTCATGTAGTTACTTACAGATAGAAGCTTCTTAATAACTATGTTAGAATACAATCAATATTTTATATTTACTAGATTTATCAGGTTCTGGGTATCCTTCATAATTTCCAGAAAAATTCCTTTCTAATACTACAAAAATTTAGTAGCTGTACAAGTGACCACAAATCAATTTGGAAACCACCTTGCAGGATCTTCTAAACCATTTTCTGTTATCCAGCGAGATGTGGTATTTTTAAAGCAGACTGTTATTCTGTTCTCGTGTATTTATTTATTTATTTATTTATTTATTTATTTATTTATTTATTTATTTTACAGTCCTGGGGATTGAACCTAGGGCCTGGTACATGCTAGGTATGTGCTCTTCCATTTAGCCACATTCTCAGATCTTTCAAACTTCATTTTGGCCTTGCTAAATTGCCCAAGTTGGCATCAAACTCAGGATCTTCCTCCCTTAATCTCTTAAGTAGCTGAGATTATAAGCAGGCTCCACCACGTTCAGCTCTGTTTTTATTTAAGACTCTGTGGATAGGAGGAACAGTGTCCACTATCTGTCTGTTTTGGCACTCAGTACTTCCAAAATAAGGGGCCATTTCCTATTAGTGAACCATGAGTTTAGTTTTCTAAAAAATTCTCTGAATATATAGTTCATAGGAAAAAGCTACTCGGAAGAAGCTATGATATATTTATCTCTAGTTTCAAATCTCTGTAGATTAAAAGTGGTCTCATAACTTGTAACTTCACGTCATTTGCTTAACCCTACTTGTTTTCTTCTAACTTTTAGAGGAGAGGACATTTAAAATAAAGTTTTTAAAGTTCTAAATCTACAAACTGATTCTAACAAAAGGCATTTGGGAGACAGTTTACTATAAAGTTGAATTTGAAAATACTTTAGAGGGGAAAAAATCTTTTGTTCTATAAATGGCGTGAATTGTTCTTTGGGAATCTTAGCTTATGACCTCAGAATTATTTTAGAACAAGAGGGCACATTTTTTCCAGTTTTAAATTTGAAAAGCATATTAGTTTTACTAAGTCTTTATTTTTCCATTATTATGGTAAAGTTTACAAACTGTTCCATTTGATCCTCCCAGTAGGTTTGAGAGATAGGCACAGAAGTAAAAATAGCTACCACTGACAAGAGAAGTCCATGTAGAATTTGTGGGTATTTAAGCAGTCCCACAAGATAAGTACTACTGTTATTTCCATTTTGCAGATAGGGAGTATGAGGCACCACTAGTTTAGGGCTAGAGCTAAAATGCAAAGCCAAGCAGTCTGACCCCATAGTTGGTGTTCTTAATCAGTGCATTAATCTGTCTCCTATGACCGCAGAAATGCTTGCTCTTGGCCTCTGGGAAGAAGCACTCTCTCAAAGAGGTGAGATGTTGATCACTAGAACAATCAAGCAGTCCCCTGAAGATCAAAGCTCAGCACTAAGAGATCCAGGGGAATGATTGAATCTCTTAACAATTTAGAGAATTTTAGGTCCTCTTATCCCAACTGAAAAGATCTTCCACTATGTACATAGCACACAAAATTATGGGCATTCTCAAAGACTTGCTTTTTAAAGTATAAATATCCATGGATATTGTGACAACTGGTGGTCAACTTGTATCACCCAGTTGAACAGAATCAGCATGGTGATGGGTGTGGAGGGCCCACCCAAAGATTGTTGCCAGCAATATAAAAAGAAGAACTGGGGAGTGAAAGTGGTGGTGTTGGTCCTTAATGGTGTTGTTGGTTCTCCTGTTGCCGTTGGTTCTCCTGGAGAAGCTTGTCAAGCTTCTTTCCTGATGTGAACTTGGCTATTCTCAAAATCAGAGGAGCTCAGAACCTTGTTGTTGCTGAGAATGGCTACAATTCACATTTCGGAAGCTCTGGTCCTTACTTTGAGCATTGCTTCCTGTCTCCAGAGGGAAATGTGTGTGGTTCAATCTCCTGAGGAAACTTGTTGTTCTGGCTTCCTGATATGAACTCAGCTGATCTCAAGGTTGGTGCAGTTTGGGACCTCGCTGCCACTGAGGATGGCTGTGATAATTTTCAGTCGAGCTCTGGTCTTTACTTTGAACATTGCTTTCTGACTCCAGTACAGATCCCTCAGCCCACTGGCACAGATCCTTCGCTGCTGGAACAGACTTTCTAGATTTCACTGCTGACATTTGGGCCTTCCCAGTGCAGATCCATGAAACAGACTTACATGAGTCATTGTCATGTGCTGTAGGCCTCCAGCTGAACTTTGAGGGCATTGTCATGGACTCTAGGTCTTCAGCTGGACCCATGCAGGACATTGACATGGGATCCAGGCCCTCAGGTGGATTCTTTGGGTCTTTAGTACATGGACAAATGTCCTGCACTTTTTTGTGTTTGACTCTTTGGGTGACTATCATAAAGTAATTCTATAAATTACATGTCCTATATTAAATTATTTTCCTTGCAAACCATGACTATAACAGATATTCTATCTGTAGATCTGTGTACAGGCAATAAAAACCTAGTAAACAAAATCAAATGAATTACCCAAGACCACTGAGCTCATACATGGGAGAGATACAATGGAGATTAAATTTGTGGATGTCCAATTTTGGTACTTCCCCACAATTTCTTTTCTGTGGTATCTTTTTCCAGCTTTAATCTAACTTTGTATCACTATAAATCCATATTTTCCCATGGGTGAACTCCAGCCTCCGATATTCCAGTCCAACTCTCAGTTTCCTCATCATTCAAGTGAGGAGAGCGAAACCCACTCTGCTGCAATGTAGAAAAATGGTACAGTGTTTCTGGGAAAATATACACAGACTAGAACTTCCTATTTCCAGAATCATAGTGCTATGCTATGTTCCAGAGAAGCAGATGGTCCACATTAATAAACCTTATTTACACTGAACTATGTAGTCTATGTTTCCTAAACCATTCATGCACAGTTTTTTCTGAAGTATAGCTCTGCATCACTATGCAAAACAGATACTAAAATATATCTCTCCTACTTATCATGAGGATAGTTCTAGTCTAGCAGTAGAAAGAGTATCTCACAAAAGCAAGTTGAGGCAAGTTACTAAGCGATTGATAGCACATATAATATGTTGACCAAAGGAAATAAATTCTGAACTAGAAAATTGGATGACAAAGAAGTCACATTATTAATGAAGATGAGATGTAGAATTTTGGCAGGGTGAGATAAAGGCAAAGAAAATTCTTTCCAAGTACATGAGCTATGTGGATACAGGAAGAGCAACAAGAAATATTAAGTCATATTCTAGGAATAAATATTAAGGACAAGATGCCCTCCATTTTGTCATGTCCACTGAGAAGGGAAGTCAGAAGCCAGATCTCAGAAAGCCAGCTGTGACAGTTGAAGGTACTGACGACAGAACAGATTTGCTTTGTTAAGCAGAGCACAATAAGAGTCAGAGAGAGACAAGTTCCATAAGGGACAGTATTTCATCTAGGACTGGAGTAGGAAAACCAGGTGTATAGAATCAGTTTCTTATAAATGTGGGTGAAGATTAAGGCACAGACAGTTGGTGCAGTTTGGGACCTTGCTGTCACTGAGGATGGCTGTGATAATTTTCAGCCATGAGAATGAGAGAGGAGGTCACGGGTGTGACTTTCAGGACACTCTGAATGTATAGATCATGATATAATCAGTTGCTTAATTAAGAGATGGGCTCAAAATAGAGATGTGTGTTTGCCTGTGTGTTTGTGCGTGCAATCACACGCATGCACGTATGCACCGGCGCCTCTGTATGCGTGTGAGGCAGGAAATAGGGCATGACTAAACCTAGATGGGAAAGGAGGCATGACAACATCCAGGAACACATGCAATTAGCACTTCCCACCCCGCTGCATGTGGATTGCAAGAATTCGAGAAGACTTTTGATAGGATGACCTAGACATGATGACAGCATGGGAAAATGAAGAAGGGACAGTTGCCTGTAAGTGCTCACCACTGTGCCTCTTCGTAATAGCCCACGCTGAACTTCAGTGTGTATTTTTTATGTTTTTAATATATTTTTGTTTTCCTTCCCTATTTAGTTGGCTCAAACTCACTCTGCAGAGCCCATTCTTCCTCCATGCTTCTGTGTTTTTCTTACCTTTAATAAATGTGAAATTTTACCACTGTTTATGCTTGTTTCATTAGATACTTTATCTAGAAGAGAAAGGAGCTAG
>RJWM01023167.1:0-32454 GCA_004363535.1 Dasyprocta punctata
CCAAACCAACCCTACAAAGAACACTGAAGGACATTCCAGAAAGAGATAAAAAAGACCACGGTTCCAGGAATAGCAGGAGAAGAGGGATCACTGAGAGGGGCAGGCAACTGAATGGAGGGGAAAAGTAGGCAGCCAGTGGCAGGAAATGGCAGAGATGAGCCAGTGCATGTTGGCCATAACCATTAATGTAGATGGCCTCAATTCACCAATAAAAAGAAACACAGGCAGAGTGGATCAGGAGACAGGATCCATCAATATGCTTTATTCAAGTAACACATTTAACTCAAAAGGAAATTCATAGACTAAAAGTCAGGGGAGAGAACACAATGCTCTATGTGACAGGGAACCAGAAAAAAAGTAGAGGTAGCTTGCTCATCAACTGCAGAATGAATAAGAAAGGTATGACACTTTTATACAATGGAAAGTTATTCAGCTATAAAGAAAGATAACTTTGAGGCTCTTGTAGGTGAATGAATACAACTTGAGATCATGATCATGGGTGAAATGGTTCAGAGTCATGTGGGTGAACGCTGTGTTGTATCCATAGTATAAACAACTAAAGGAGTTAGGGGGATCAAAAATGCACAATAGATACTGTGAAAGTGAAAGGGAAGGAAATGTCTAAAAAAGGAAGGCAATGGCCATTGTTGATCTATTGTCCTATGTTGAAACCCTGTATTGTTTTCATTATTCTGTTTAGTTTGGTTTTAGTCTGTTTTGTTTTGATTGATTTTGTTATATTTGATGGCATGGATAGCTATTTCAAAACTAACAAAATGTATTATGGTAGTCATTATTGGTTTCCTATTATCTTGTTTCAAAGTCCTGTATTACTTTGCTCATTCTCTTTTGATTGATTTTATTCTATTTTGTTTTGTTTGAATTTATTTTATTTTATTTTTTGCGGTACCAGGGATCAAACTCACAACCTTGCACCTGCCAGGTCAGGTGCTTAAGCCGCTGAGCCAAACTCCCAGCCCTAGTTTTTTGAGGCAGGGTCGCACTATGTAGCTCAGGCCGGCCTTGCGCTCGTGTTGTAGCCCAAGCCGGCCTCGAACTCACATCACTTCTCCTACCTCAGCCTCCCAAGTGCTGGAATTAAAGGCGTGCACCACCACGCCTGGCTTGTTTTGTTTGATTTTATTATGTCCAATGGTATAAGCAGCTGCTTTGAAGATAACAAGATGCACTATGGTAACCACTGTTGTATTCCTATTGTCTTATTTTGAAGTCCTATATTGCTTTCGTAGTTTTGTTTTGATTGGTTTTATTCTGCTCTGTTTTGTTTGATTTTATTATGCCTGATGGTATGGGCAGCTATTTTGAAGATAACAAGAGGCATTATGGCAGCCGTTATTGATTTCCTCGTATCTTGTTTTGAAGTCTTGTATTATGTTCATTGTTTTGTTTTGATTGACTCTATTCTGTTTTATTTCTTTTGATTTTATTCTCTTCAAAATAAAAAAAAAAACTGCCAATGAAAATCCAGATTTTTCTTCTTCAGAATGTACTAGATGTATTTGCTCATTTTTCATTACTATAATAAAAAGTCTGAATCAGGCTATTTTAAAAAGAGAAAAGGTTCACTCAGTGTCATTGTTCTGGAGGCACAAAGCATGAAGACTTTATTTCGTGATGGCTTCTTGGGGCCAAAGTCCAAGATGGCACACAACATCACACGGAAACATCACAACGTCACAGAGCAGACATGCCAATGTATCTCCCTCCTTCTGCTCATAAAACCACCAAGATTCAGTCATGGGGCTCCACCCTCATGCCCTAATCTAGGCATTTCCTGAGGGGCTGACCTCTAAAAGGCACAGGCAGCTTCAGTTTGCATCTGCTTAATTCCAACACTGAAAGCGTTGGGGCATACTGAAACTAGCCCCAAACTGTAGGTGTACAGAGCACATTTCAGATGCTCCAAATGACTGCGGTGATGCCTGGCATCGAAGATCAGTGACTGTTAGTATAAAAAAGTGAACACTTTACATTCTCTGCTCCCTGATGAAATAATGCAACCTTAACTGTGATCTTGCTGAAAGGATCAAACCTCGGTCTGATTAATCCTTCGGGCCCAAATTCTAATTTATAGGAAATACAAATCACTAGTAGGAATAGCATGAGCTTCATCCTGAGTATACGACTGGCAAAGCCCAAAAACTTTATGGGTCTAGCAGCCCAGGTTCTGCAGCTGATGAACGGTGCAGTAGAGAAGGTGCTGGAGAAGAAATCTGTAGGTTCAATGAGACTTAGACTTGGCGAGACTAAAATATAGTTTGAAGGATGATCATATAGTGTCAAGGAAGGGATGAGAACAATTTGCATTTAGTACAGATTTCAAACTAGTGGCTACTTCTGGAGGGAGAGAAGGAGGGAAGAAGATAAGGAACTCATTGGGGTGGAACACGTGGATGGGCTTTTGATGAGGATGGCAAGATTCTATTTTCTGGTTTGGATACAAGGGTGTTTGGCTTATAATTTCCTAAGCATTACAGTTGTTTGAATCATTTCATTTTAAAATAAGGGTCAAATGGGGATATAAAGAAGAAAACATTCGATATAAAAAGCAAAAATCTAGACTTAAAGAAATTGAGATATTCTTTGTTTTGGCATGGAGTGGTTCAATATCATAAAGATAATAGTTCAAACAAGAAAAATATCAGTATACTGTGTTTTTCAAGAGCTAGAAAGCTAATAGTAAAGTTCTTATGGAAAATATGTATGCAAGAATCATTAGGAAAACAATCCAAAGAATATCTATGAAGATGACTAGATATCCAGAAATTAAAAGATGGTGCAAAATTTCTGTAATTAATATATTGTGGTACTTGCACATGAATAGACATAAAGAAAAATATAATGCAAAAGAAAGTAAAAAAATAAACCTAGCACATTTGGAAATTTTGTACAAACATACATGCTTTAGCAAGAAGGATGCATTCTGAAAAATATAGTATTTGGTAATTTTGTTGTACAAACATGATAAAGTACTTACACAAACTAAGATGGCTATGATGTCATAGGTGTGATCTTATGGAATGATCATGTTCTATACAGTATGTCACTGACCAAGACATTGTTATCCAGTGCATGACTAAGGTATATCATAATTGACTTATCTATTATTGTGACTAATGCAGATTTTTAAATAATTGTTGCTGAGAGAATTGGGTAGCCATTTAGACAAGCACAACCAATTAATTGCTCACATCATACATTAAAATAATTTCATATGCATCAGAGACATACATACATGTTAAATTGCATAGATACATTTAAATAAAAGAATTCTGCTGTCATCTGGGAAAGCCTTATAATTATAATTCAAAATCAAGATGCAAAAGAAATGTATACATTAAAAAATGGTAGGCCAGGGGTATATAGCTCAGTGATAGAGTACTTGCCAAGAATGTGTAAGAGTCTAGTTTATTTACCAGTCTCCTTAAAAATATGCATGACAGAAACACTATGAGTGAAATCAAAAGATGAACAACAAGTTTGCAGAAATTTTTTAAAGCACACATGTATATATAAAACAAGAAATGGACACATATACAAGGAACATTAAAAGTGAAAGTAAAACAACAGAAGTCCTACAGAAAAACAGTGCCCAAGAAGATTGTACGTGCAGTTTAGACACATGAAGAAGCGTTCAAGTTTACTCATAAAAGTTTGGCGAAAAGTGCCAGTGTACCCAGTCAGCCAATCTTTGCAGGGGAAGCACACAGGTTGGTGGGTAAATACCCAGCTTCATACCAAATGTGCTTGTCTTGTTACCGACCACTAGCTCTGAAGGTACGCCTCCAGTTACACAAGAGCTCAGCGCAGGGTTAGGCATGGCGGTGCAATGTGTAATCACAAAATACTAGAAATACATAAATACTCAAATACAGCAATTGACACCTGTGATCCCAGCATTCTGGGAAATCAAGTTTGAGCCCAGCCTGGGCAACTCGGTAACTTAGTGAGACCTTGTATCAAAATGTAAAAAAATTTTTAAAGACTGGGGATGTAGCTTATTGTGAGAGCCCTGCTTCAGTCATCAGTACATTCGGAACCAAACCAAACCATAAACGCCCAAATGCAGGCCGGATAAACTGGTTTATCCAGACGCTTGCGGACTAAGAAACTAAAACAGAAAAGAATTAGGAGGATTTTTATCATCTTGCATGAAATTAATTTTTTGGTACCTTGTTCTGTGAAAAAATAGAAAAAGCAAAAGAATGCATAGGTCTCATGCTACTTTGGTGTAAGGGGAAATAAGAAACCATGAAAATATCCTTTTTAGAGTTTTAATTTTGGAATCGTTTACACTTTGCTGGTTGTTTTAGGGAAAATGATATTCAGAAAGTATAAACCAGAGACTAAAGACATTAGTTATATCTAGAAGGGATAGAATTAGGGGGACAGATTGAGTGGGATAGGATGAGCGCATTACTTTTTTGGGTATACCTTTTCATATATTTTAAATTTTTGGAGTCATATTATCTTTCTACAAATTTAAAAATTAAAAGTCAATAAAGTTGGAGGGAACCCCTAAAGCTCTTTGGAAACAGAAATAAATGTGACTTTATTTCAGTGGAATTCTATAATTACACCGAAGGGACGAATAAAAACCATTCCAGGTAATTTGCTAACGTTGTGCTGTGACTACATGTACCATCATCTGAAAAAAAATGGAAACACGTCTTGAACTTTTCTTAGTCACTTTTTGTCCATTTTAAAACTATTTTGTTTTTGTGTACAAAGACAAAATGGATGAATGCATACATTGTTCTTGTTTGTTTTGTGAATTAAGATTCTCATTATGAAGTTGGAAAACACAAATATGAAATAGAAAAAAAAGTAATAAATATCACCAAAGAGTTGTTTTCAACAGGAAGTATGCAGCAATAGAAGCAAATAATTTAAATAATATGTGTTTACCAGTTCTGTCTACCAACAGACCCTTAAAACAATGGCTTCCTGAAAGGAGCAGGAATATGCTAGATCTTGATTTCTGCATGGTGTTTCTTGCTTAAACCCGGAATTCTTAGGGAAGAGCTGATTGAAGGATAGGGCAAAATAGGAGAGGAATCTGGAACATTCTGTATAGCCAAAAAGCAAAACAAAACAAAACAAAAAAAATTTTTTAATACACATTCCAAAAGGTTAGGGACAGTTTAAAGAAGTTCTTCTGGCCAAGTCTGGGAAAGCCAGAGCACCAAAATAAGGGAGGAGAAAAGTAAATTACAATCCAATGAATACCAGGCAAATTTACTGGTTGCTGAATCCATGTGGGGATTGATGGAGAAGAGGCTATTTACATGGTCTCCAAGTACTACTTGCAATTACTAATTACAAAAGGAAAAATAATAGCATACAGTGGAGAAGTCACAGGTCAGAAATAACATCAATAAGAGTAAAGAGACTTCCTAATCCTCCAGATGTGGTGCTCTGAGAAACAGAGCATCCCCCACATACCGATTCAGTTAAGAGGGCATAGCCTGAATCCAGCTGTGCGGAAACACCCGGCACGTCCAAAATGAGGGTCATTCTCTAGAAGCACCGGCTGGCATTCTTCATCAATGTTAATTTCAGCAAAGACAAAGAAAGGCTGAGGAGCAGTGTGGATTAAATCGACACAGTGACATAACAATTAAGTGGAAGTTCCTGGACTAGGATCTGCTTGGGGAAAATGCCACTTGGAACGTTATTAAAGACAACAGACCAAAGTCAAAATGAACTTTGCGTTACGTGGAAGTATTGTATAAACATTCAGCTTCCCAGATCTGATGACAAAGAGATTGTCCCTGCATTCAGGAAACACACGTTGAAGTAATTGAGGGGAAACAAATGCAAAAGAAGCTGCTCACAAAGGATTCATAAAAAAATTGTTCCAATATAGGCAGAAAATACCAATGTGACAAACATTAAAATTTGATGAATCTGGGGCTGGGAATGGATCCAGTGACCCTGACTCTGAATAAAGGACATGTGACACTATACTAAACAACTTCTGTAAGTTTGGAGTGGTTTCAAAATAAAGTTAGGAATAAATTCAGATTTTTTGTGCTATTGCTAGAAGTATGGTGCACACACTGGGTAATTTTGTTCTTGGGAGAGCTATTGTTTAACTGTTGTTCATTGAGTATTTAAGGTCTGCCTTGTGCCACAAAATGAGCTGGGCTTTGAACTTTGACCTGCCCGGTCTTTCCTGCTTCCTGCTTTCTCTAACCTGATCAGTCAAGTTGGTTTGGAACAACTTCTATCTCTGTGGGGGTCGCGGTCTGTCTGAGACTCCCTCCCTTCTTTCCCTTCAACAGGCACAGTGAGCAGGATGCTTCCAAGTCCCCTCCACAGTGGATCCCCGAATTCTTATTGTCTCTCTTTCTCTTTCTGCACTTCTCTCTCCTTTTTCTGGATCTTGCTCTTTTCTGGACTTTTCTCTAGACTCTACCTGAGCAGCTAGATCCCAGATGTCTCATGACAGGATCAAGAAGGCAGTCTGCTCCCAGGGCCTGACAAGAGTAGGAAAGGCAGCTGGGACACATTCAAGGGTGTGTGAAGACTCCTCTTCCTCCATCTGAGCAGGCGGTAGTCCACAGCAGTCTCCCAGCCACAGGCCACACATGGGTGCTTTAAATGTCAGCACTCCACATTGCATTGGCCCGTGTTTGCACATGGTTTGGAGAAAGCGTAACTCAAGCATCATGTTGGGCATTGGAACTCTGTCCCTCCACACCAGAAAGGAGAGTGGGGCACTAGGGAGGCCTCCCTGACTTAAGGCTTGTTAAGAAAGTAATAAAATGAAACCAAAGTTGAAACCAGCAAAAAGCAATTGGGATATTTAATTTTATTTCCTTTATTTTGACTTTAACAGTTGGTCACTGTTTCTGATTAAGAAACTTCTGAGTGGAAACAAGGGCCTTTAAAGAGAAACATGTTGTGTTTTGGCAGAAAACCTTAATGACTTAGAACATAAAGCTTTGTGAAAGGAGCAGAAGGCCCTATATTCAGAGGCCAGGCCGAGGGAGGGAGTGACTCATGTTGGAACTCTTCATGCTGTTCTTTCTGCTTTGTCCAGGGGCCTGGAATCTCCTCCCCATAGAAATGAGCTGGCTGTGTTGTGTCTAAGGGGAGGCCTATTTATTTTGCTAGACGCAAGCCAACTCTGAACTTGATGAGAGCCCTGTGCAGGGGCACAGGGTAGGAGAAGCAGTGCTGTCCAAGGATCAGGTGGAGTTCCTTTACGGATTTGGGAATGACAGCAGATGGAGGACATCTGGGTAGCTTGTGGAGATAAGTACAGTACTTGGAGTACGCTCATTGATAGTTCATTTAAAAAATTTTAAAAATTGTTTACTGCAAACTTTCCATTTCCCAGACATCAGGGGCCGGAGATACGGTAGCCTAGTAAGGCCATGATGAAGTCTAGGTACTTTCGGTGGGGTACGCTGTCCCATCACCAGTGAACCATGCAGTGTGGCAGGTGCTGCTTCCAAGATGCTATTGGAAGACAGGAGGGCGCAATAATTCACTGGAGTGGGACTGAAGCAGGGGAGTCTTTACAAAGGAGGTGATGTTGGTGTTGGAGTGGAGGAAGGACATTTCAAGCTGGTGAGAAAGTTAGACACTAGGAAAAACCAATGTGTGCACATCACCTGGATAGAATTATACAGATTTGGTGCAGTGAGGGTCCAGCATAACATACAAGGGGTAAATGTGAGTACCATTCTATTGCGGTCCCAGGGCACTGTGCTTGGGAGTTCAGTCTTGGTCCTGCCCAGGACTGGAGAGGGCCCTGGGAGAGCCCGGAGCAGGGAAGTTTTCCCGTGGGCTCTATAGGACTGTGCAGACGTGGATGGTAGAGTCTGTGAAAAGATTAGATTAGCACTCAAGATAGAGAGGTTGGAGATTCCGGGTAAGTCCAATGGTTGTGGAAAAGAAGAAAGTTCGTGGGTTCAGAACTGAGTATCTGAGGATGAGTTGGATGTTGAGGGCAGCAGGAGAAAGCTCCTTCCATGGCTTCTGAATTTATACCCTGCTTCCCAAGAAGCATTTCAGACATCTTACAATAACGAAAGCAGGGAAGGCTGGAGCTAAGCTGGCTGATGAGGGGGTGATTGACTAAGATGACAGAGAAATTCTGAGGTCTTCCAGGAGGTGGGAAAACAGGAGTGTTGCCATGGAGACAGGAAACCCATGGAGGGTTCCTTATTCCCAGGAAATATTGCACACTCCAAGACCCCCACGGGATGCTTCAAACATGCTTCAAACATGAATAAGACCTACCCTGATGGGTATTACGTTTTTCCTGTGCATTCATATTAATGACAAAGTTTAATTAATAAATTAGTAAGACACTAATAAAAATAACCAAAAACAAAATAACAGCATAACACTGATGTGTATCTAACTCTCTCTCTCAAAATATCTTGCACAGCATCCCAGCCCTCGTAGTTTGCAGCCCCTATTAAATAAAGTAAGTGTTACTGAACACAGGCACTGAGATACCGTAATAGTCAACCTGGTAACCCTAAGGACCCGGCACAGATGCTGTGTACGCTGGACAAAGGGATGATTCGTATTCCAGGAGGGGTGTGGCAAGGTGGTTTGAGTTTGTAGCATTTGAAAAATTAGTGATTGTGTATTTCTTGAATTTTTCATTCAATATTTTTGGAATGCCGTTGACCCTGGGTAAATGAAACTGTGAAAGCGAAACTAAGGCCAGTTGTGTGTGACCAGGGATAAATTAGTTATTAACTCAAGTTCTTCCCCTCCTAGGACTTTTTGGGGACATTTAAGGCTCTATCTGGGGAAAAGATGACTTAAAACAGAAAAGCCCTTCTTCTGCAGTTCTTAACCCTTCACAGCAAATGGAGTCACTCTTTCCCGGACTCACGTGTCCCTAACACACATTGTTAGGCCAGAGCATGGAACCTACTTTAGACAAGGGCGTGAAGCCAGCCAGGGCCGGATTCCACTGCACCCCTTCCTGCGCCCTGGAACAGGCAGGCCTTTGGAAATAGCTCAGTCACTGGGACTTAAAATTAACTTTCCATTCCGCTCTTCTCAGTTTTTGCTCCAGTGTGCTCACCCTGGCCTGTTTCTGGTGACCTTGCTTCGTGCCTCAGCTCTGCTTTTTGTAGTCTGTGATGAATGACCTCCACTTAGACAAACCAAAGCAGGCAAGCTCCAAGGTCAGAGCAGTGCAAATGTAGCCCATTTTACACAATAAGTTATTTCCCATGAGTTGCCCATAAATTGCTTCTTGTAGCTTATTTTTGGAGGAGGTGGGCACTGGCTGCTAACCTACCTACCTAGTTGATGGTTTGCCATGTGGTAATATGATCCTTGAACCTTGCAAATGTTAATTTCCCTGCCCTACCTTAGCCTCTTAGAGATACAGAGGAATGCACAAGCATATTACAAGAACTTGAAGTTGAAAGAACCATTTGTAACATGAAAATCCTCTTACAATTGTAAGTCATCACACACCCCTCTGCTTTGCGACCTCTCCTGGGCCGGCAGCACTGCAGCGCATGACAGCCTTTGCCCTCTGCCGGCTGGGTGTCCTGCCACCTGACCTTCCTTTACTGCTATAGCAGAGTTAGTCGCTGCAGTAGACTCTTGTTGGGGCGCTGCCTAAAGTTTAGGATTTTAAATCTTGAAATTTTAAACAAGTGGATTCATTTATATTGCCATATTTGCCCTGTTCAGATGATTTTCTACTAAATTCTAGATGGCGAAAGAGTTCGGTGTCTTACTCGTTTCTGTATTTACTTATTTGCAGGGCTGAGGACTGAACGCAGGGCCTCCCACCCGCAAGGAGAGGGCCCTGCCCCTGATCCGTATCTGGGTGACTTATGCAGGGATTCCGGGAAGTTTGCCTGGTGGATTTGGCTTCTTCAATTCTTTTTCTTTGTTTTATTTTAAAACTAATCTTAAATATACAAGTGACATAGAATCATGATAATGTTTCAACCCTTTGTTCATTAATATTGTTAAATTTCTTATATATCCTCCAGAAATTAAATTAATTGAAATAAGCATATTTAATATAACATATTTAATATAAACTGAATTTTATGGTCCATACTTTTCTTGCTTTATTCTCATTCAACAGTACAATGTTTCACCTTAGTGGAGATAAATGACTTGAAGAGGTTGCTTATGATTTCTTTTCCCATTGCTCCTCCTTATAAAAATCTCAAATGGCTACTTAGTGGTAAAATGTGCATGGGTGGAATTAGGAGAGATCCAACCAGGGAGCAATAGGGTTAAATTTACTGGTAAAGAGGCAAAGTTAGAGGATGTGCTCAGAACTGGAATGCTTTTGGAGGATCTGAGCAAAGATCATTGGATTTACTCAAGACTGGTGCATCTTAAATTGACTAAAGTGTCTTTTCAGTTCTCCATAACTCTGAGTTTCCAGCTTGGGCTCTTGGGAATGGGCTTTAACTGCAGTTGGGTCAGCCTCCTAAGTAGGTGAGTGCATTCCTGAGTTCAAACACTTTTTTGGTTTTTACTTTTGGTCAAAACTTAGAAGATGTTGTGAATATCATTTTGAGCCTATATAAGTATATGAAAGAGAGAAAGAAAAAGTTTGGTGTGTCTGAACTCAACTGAAATGGACAATGTCTACAGGGGTTCCATTTTAATTTCTTTTTTAATATAGTCCCAGCTGTGTCGTGGCAGCGAAGATACAATATTTGGCACTGGGGCAAACTATATAACAATAATTGCTGTCTTTTATTTACCACCTTGTCTGCAGAAAATGCTTACACAAAGCCTAGCACACGCTCTGTGTTGTGTATTCAGGTTTCGAACCCCTCGAGGTAGTCAACGTTAGCCACATTGCTCGGCTCAGAGGAACACAGCTTAGAGACCTTCAGTGATTTCCTGACGCCCTGAGCCTCACCCCAGGAAGTGCCTTGCTCAGATACCAGCCTTATCCTTTCAGAAAACTCACGCTTTCTGCCATATCACACTGGCTCCCATATTGGCAATATCCTTTTAAAAGTAAAAGTAAATAAATATTTTGAAAAGGAGCAGAGCATGGTAATAAAATAGGAAAAACATCATTTGTAAGAAAGGAAAATCAGATGAGCTCATAACATTTTGATTAGGCTGTAAAGTCCGATCACACTGCTTGCTAAGCTTTAATGAGGAGGACCCCACCACTCACGACCTGAAGCCAGAGAGCTTGTTATGAGTCCCTGCACTCACAGAATGACGTCTGGAGGCCAAGCAAATGGTCTTGCTACTTGGGGTCTGAACATCCCTGTGAAGGTGTTTATTTATCCATTTATTATTAAAGAGGAGATCTTGCGACAAGGTTAAGACGAAAATGGAGGTTGGTAAACTTCTTGTAATAAGAGTCTTGTCTTCTCATCCCGGGTGATCTGACAGTCCCCCGTGCCTGATTTTGATTTATCTGATTCCAATGTGTCCTTAACACTTAACTGCTTGAGTTGTTTGTCATTTGTCAAGGAAATGTGGTCATATTTTAATTTCGAAGGGAAACACATACTGCCTTAATGTCATAACTCATGAATCAGCACAAGAGATTTTTCTTAAAAAAAATACAAGCAGTTGTATAAAATTCACGTGGACAAGTTGACCGTATGCACACATGTCCACCTTGGGACCGAGACCGAGCACTGTGACATGTGACTGAGGACTGGCTGCGTTCCCTGGAGCACTGCCGGAACGAGGAGGAGTCCTGACAGTCTCTGTCAGTGTGCGGACTTCTGAGATCAAACCAGCCCAGCAGAAGCAGAGGAGCAGGGGAGCATCTGACTGGAGCAACTGACACTTCTCAGCAGCCTTTTGTGGCTCCAGTATGGTAACAGCCCGGCGCAGCGGTGAATAACCTAATCAAGCCATTAAAGGAAACAGAAGCCCTCTGCCCTGTTTGATTTCTTCCCATAATGATATAAAGTGCAGTTTAATGAAGTCAAAGGGGTCCCGGGCCTCTCCGTGTGTCCAGGGCCTTTGGAGGCCGCGCTATTGAGTCTCTGCTTATGTTCATTACCAGCCTGCTGCAGGTCGCCCCAGCCCACAGGCCCTGCTTGCTGGCTGCTTTGTAGCTGGGGCTTTCTGGGGCAGTTCTCCAGTTGCCGCAGCCCCGCCTGCATTTTGTCTACATAAATTAGACCTTGTGCAGCATATTGGCCTGTCAGGGGACTAGGAAGAAACTGTATATTGTTTCTGGCATCCCTGAGCCCTTCTGCCCCTGACATCTGCTGTGCCTGTGACAGCGAATACATTCCTGACTCATTATCCAAGCAAGTGGAATCCCACCCTGACAGGACCATTAATCAGAATCAAGCAGTCCGGCAAATAAAAAAGAGAGAGAGTGAGCGAGCGTGTGAGTGAGAGAGAGAGAGAGAGAGAGAGAGACTAAAGAAAAGAAAAGAGACACTTTCTAACTTCGGCTTTGGTGTCATTCGGAGGTCTGGACAACTAGCAATCTATCTTTCTGAGTGACAGTCCTGATGGATGGCATTATTTATGCTTTTGTGTATTAAAAGACAGCTCTGGCAGTGGCTTGTCATTTTCACAGAGGTTTACAAAAAGTTGAAATTTAATTTGGAGGAAAAGGAGGGCAGAGATCAGAGGAGGCTGGTGAGCTGACAGTCCGCGAAGACAAGAGGGAGAGGCGAGGGCACTGGAGTACAATGATCTGCTGGACAGGGGGCAGTGGTGGACACAGCACTGCGGGGAGGTATTCGAGGGTGTCCTTGGTTGTGGTTCTCATGGGTGTGAACAGGCGAGGGATCTCTGGGGCTTTGAAATTAAATTTGGCGTATGTGCATCATATTGTGGAGGTGAATGCTTAGGTTTTTTTGGTGAGAAAAGACACAACCAGAAAGTATATTTGAGTGACTGAGAATATATTTTCTCACATGTATGTGGAGAAACTTCAAATGGTTGTTTTAGTAACTAGAGTCTTGCCAGAAATTGGAACTTTGTAAATATGTTTGATAATGCTACTGCACAGTACATATCAAGCACTGGATATCAAGTGATTTATCAAATCCCATTGCTTAACCAGTATGGCCAGCCAAGGAATGTGCCTGGTGTAGGAGCGAGAGTTGGAAGAGCAGAGAAAGACAGGCGTGGAGAGGCGATAAGCCATTCTATAGCACGGACATCTCACATTCCCCTCTGACCTGCAGTGGGACAGACCAGGAAGAGGAAGAAAGGCTCTACTAAGAGATTACAGCACTGCATATTCAAAACTCTCATTTATAGCTCTGTAAATTCCACCAGCCAGAATGTACTATTTGCTTTAAATTAATAACATTAGAAACATCCAGTCTTTGATTCATTCTCCTTTTCTATCCTGGCCACGCTGGTGCCTTTATACCTCGTCCCTGAAGGTCCCACATGCAGGGCAGCTGCAACACTGATGGTGCTCTCTGGCACAACCCAGTCGTCTCTTCTTCATGAGTCACAGAGAGGCCTGAGCCCGCAGCTCAGATGGGGTCAGCATCACTTTCGAGTCCACCTACTAGCTCCCTTTCCTCTGCACGACTCTCCCTCCCTTCCTGGGGTGAGGAGAAGGGGGCGGGTTCTGCTCATCAGGTGTGTTTTGGCCAGAACCCAGCCATGTGTCTTGAGTTCTAAGCTTTGACTCTGGAGGGTCACAGGAGGTGAATGGATAGCTGATAATACCTAGGAATATGCAGCTGTGTAGGAGGAGAAGGAACAGCCTTCTGTAAGGCAGGCTAGTTCAAGTTGGGGTTAGATTTAGTTTTAAAGACAAAGTTCAGATCAGGATAATGGTCCAGCATGAATAACTCTACCATACCAGCAACCATGCTCATTTAGGATGGTGTCTCATGCTCCTTACTGGAATGAGCAGGTTATATGGAGATACCAAATTCTGGTTTCCTGGGTTAACTAGACCAATAGTTGAACAGCCAAGAAGTTGATGTCAACTACCAACTGAGTGGATCTGAGTGACAATCAAATAATTCACTAGGGAGGGGAAGCTGTTTTGTTTTTGTGATAAGAATTTAGAATTCCCAAACGACCCTGTGTGTTGGCTTTGTTGTCACACCATGCTGGTTCTGATGTCAGCTCTGTCTCATTTAACCTTTTAAGTTTCAGTGTTCTTAGAGATGTATCCAATAAAGTAAGAACAAGGCATAGTTACACCTTTGAGCTATGAAGATTAAATGAGATGACATATGTAAATTATATCACAAGAATGCTGCCATGTATAGATGCCCAAAACCCCCTCAAACTTAAAGGACCCATGGACTTAACAGTAACACAGCTCCCTTCTAGAGTTTACAGCAGTGTCTTTAGTTCCCTGTGTCTACCTAAGAAACTTCCTTTGAAAGTAAAACTTGACTTTTCATTTATCTTCATAAAGTGCAGCACAGCATTTTGGACTGTGTCTCAATTAGAAGCCAAAAGGTCAAGGGCTGAAAGAGTTGAGAAAAGAGTATAAACTGGTGGTAAGTGTAAAAACCCAAGATACAATGGAAGCTCTAGAAAGAGTCACTTTCTTTATCAGAGAAGGCAGACACAGAGAGACAGACTGTGATTATGGTCCTTGATGACATCGTGGTGGCTTCAAAGTCTTGCTTCTCTGGGGCGGAGGCTGTACTCAGGGATTCTCTGCAGAAGTTGAGGCTCAGGGTTTTGGGCACAAACAGTGGGTTTATGAAGAAAGTGAAGAGGAGAGAACTTAACTGCAGTGATATTTCTTCATTAACAACATGGAGATGATCATAGTCTCTTTAGAGGGTCATTAAAATATAGATCTTGCATCAAAAGCATTCAGTTCAGCACGGTGCCTGGATCACAGGGCTGTGTAAAAAAGTCTAGCACTTGGCAGATATCTTTGCACAAATGGACAGGACCTTGACCTAAGAAAAGAATCTTCCTGTAGTTACTCTCTTCAACTGCGAAGTTCTGTAAGAAAAGCCTAGTATAAATGGGTTAGTTTTCCATACTTTGTCTTCAACAGAGTATTTCAGTTGGATTGTACTGACAATTTTAGTCACTGTTAAATAGAATAATTGTAAGAAATGGAAACTATTGGCTGGAAAGAGAGAAAAGGCATAAAATGGAACAGAAAGTAGAAAAGATATAGTTTTTTAAATAGTTTTTAAGTTTCTTTTTATTTTAAAGAGGATGAAACCAAGGAAAATAAAACAGAGTAAAACCAATAAAAATAAACCAGTATAAGTGATACAGGACTTCAAGACCTTACAAAACCAATAATAGTTACCATAATGCCTTTTGTTGTCTTTGGAATAGCAGCAGATACCTTCAGACATAGTAAAAATTGAACAGAACAGAATAGAATAGAAACAATAAAAACAAAACAATGAATGCAATAAAGGACTTCAAAACAAGCCAATAGTAAATCCAAAATGGCTACCATAATATGTCTTGCAAACTTTCAAATAGCTGTTCATGTCATCAGATTTAACAATCAAACAAAACAAAAGAGAATAAAGCCCAACCCAACGAAACAATGAAAATGATATGGTTTCCCTGCTGGGATCGCTTCCTGTTGAGGTCAGGTTTTCTCCCTCCCTCAACAGTCCGCAATGGTGCTGACTCACAGAGAGAGGCTTGGGTGTGGCTGTCCCCACTCCAGCAGCAGCCCTGGTTTCCAGGTGGGGGTCACCTTCCAGGTGAGGGTGAGGCCTGGTTCTCTCCCTCTGCAGTCCGTGAATGGCGTAGTTTTTGCAGTGCTGCTTGAAAAGAAGAAAGGAAATGGAGACAAACTGAACTTGGTTTTGGAGTACATTCTTGTGCTCACTGCAGAGTGGGAGTAAAGACCTGAGTAAGAGAAAGGGCAGAGTTGGGTCACCATGTTCTGCTGTGCAATTGCGTGGCACTATAAAGGGTGAGGGGCTGCTCAAGCCTCAGTTTTTCCATAGCCAGAGTCCAAGCTTGATTCACCTTTCCGATCATGGTGGGACTCTGGAGAAGGGAGGAATCCAGGAGGAGGGAGCCCATCATGCTGAGTCATCCCAGACAAGATGTGAACATCTGGATGAGGAGCCTCAGGGGGGAGATGCTTTTGGTATCTATATTAAAAGACATTAATTAAAAGACATTTATATGCAACTCACTTCAACAGATAGGGAGGGGGAGAGCCTGAAGACATTCTAGCATTGTGGGAGATGTAGAGTAAAGGGAATTCAACTGTAGAGCAGCCAATAGTAATAATTAAACATCTGCAAATTGTCTTTTGATGGTCTCTTTAGTGAATCATCTTCATTATTTTAGCAAACCTGAAAATACTCTTAAAGGCTTCCATATATCATCTTTGTCCTTCCTACTCTATTTTCCTTATAATATTTTAAATTTCTCCTTTATAAATTCTTTTATGATGGGAAATTACTGGCTTTGTGAGGAAGTACAATCAACATCTGTCTGATAGTTTTCAAGGTAGTGTAGGTGGGTGACTTCCTGCTAAACAAGTGGTCTGTTTGCTGGTGGAATGAACAGGTGTAACATTCTGTATCTCCTTTGGACTGGTTCTATGATGAGGTCAACCATGTCATTCAAACTCCTCTAACCCTGTCCCCAACCCTTGGTCATTCATTTAAATCTCCATACACTGTTTTTATGAGTTGCTGAAAAAAACCCATACGTATTTCCTAGCACAGTGTCTGGCCCTTGCCATAAATGATTTCAATTCTTATTATCATATTTGTATGAGAACAGTGATTAAGTGCCAATAGAAATTCTAGAGCTGATACATTTTTCTTGATAGAAAGTGAGGGAAAAATCACGCGAGACTGGGAGTTGAAGGAAACCATCTCAAGAAGACGTTCTATCATAATTTATGCCCAGACAGCAGTTAGATGTTTTCTCAACAAGGTGCCAGATGCAGAGATGGAAAGACACAGTCTTTGTCCCCATAGTCCACTGGAAGAAATAAATAAAACACACAACTCCAGCTATTCAGATGGGGACAGAAAAAGGGAGGGGTAAAAAACACCCCCTAGGAAGCCCCTTAGGCCTGCTACTGCCCCATGTGCCCAGCTTTTTGGATAACCAGCAGTGGCAGGGTCCTTTGCTATTTATTCAGAGAAGGGAATGCCTTACTGCTTTCAGCTCCCAAGTCCTAAGTCTTGAGTAGCTGCTACTGTTAGGCAGATAGTTAACACTAGCAGGTCTGAGGGGCAAAATAGGTGGGTGTCCAGCATAGCATCCATTGCCAATTATATGTAAGTAAGCAAATCAAGACTTTGTTGTAAAATACATTTCTAATCATTTCTAATTCGTCTCAGACCCAAAGCAATGCCACAGAACACAATGACGTTTTAAGGTTACACATTGGTCACATTCCTTCTGCTATCTGGCCACCTGGCCATCTGTTTCTAAAACAAGACACACAGCATTCTTGGGTCCCATGGCTTATGCCCAATGATATTAGGCAAGGGACTGTTCTTTAAAAACCCTTCCTCCTTGGGGTGAGAACTGATTTAGATTTTTATATGATTAAGTCTCTTGAAGGACCACTGGCCACCTGAAAGTAGCACCGAAGACAGTTCTGAGAGATGGATGTTCCAAAGTAACTCTCAAGAGAAACATCAGTAAGAATATACATTGCATAAATAAAACAATGATCATCATCACAGTTCCCCAAACCCCGTGAGTGACCTTTGTGTGCATAAAAAAGGTGTCTCTGTGATGCTGCTTGCCTTCTCTCTTGAAGGCATAACTCTCGCTGTATCTACTTTACAATAAATTCTATCTACACTTCTGCATAGCTGCATATGTCTCTACTGAATTTTTTCCTCAAAGGCACAAAGAAGGAGCAAGGAACTAAGTGGCCGGTTCCTCAGTGTATCAGGATCCAGCTACCTGGTGACACTAGGACAAATCTCAATTAGGCAGGCAGTTTGCTTCTGGGTCTCTGGAGTTCATTCGGTGGACTCAGCTGTTTGTAGAACCCAAGGGAATTGTTCATTAACCTCCGTAAGAAATGCTTGACTAACATCTGGCTTGTTGGGGGCAGGGTTTGGTTAATTCCATTTGGAACAACACCAATATTAGTTCTGCTTGGATTAGCACCAGTGCTAATGATGACATAAGACTCTTACTTCATTAGCCTGATGAAGGGAAAATCTTGCATGTTCAGCCCAAGCCAAAGAATAGAGCCTAGATCCAAGACCCAGGAGGCGGGTCTAATGAGCGAGTCAAGCTAACTGGAGGAAGTAGCCCAACCATGGAGGGAGGGCTGCAGTGAGCTGTCACAAGGAGCATTCTCAACGGAGGCAGATGAGAAGGTAACACTTCAAAATTTAAGAAATTAAAGTTATATTTTAAAGACAGTTAAAAAAATAAGAGCATAGTTTTTGACTTTTATATTTCAAATCTTCAAATTTCCGGGATAAGGAAGAGACAGCCTGTGCTCAGGAAATGAAACCATCTATAGTTTGATCTGAGGTTGTCTCCCTTCCTTTGTAGCTCCCACTGTTGGCCTCAACCATGTAGACCCTTGTAGACGCCTAGCTTCCCTGTTACCTACTCAGTGTCAATATTTAATAGGTATGTGCCAGGGAAATAGCAGAAGACAAGGTAAGCATGGTTTCTGAGTTGCAAGGGAAGAATGCTGGGGGAAGAATGCTCTGCTCTGGCAGAGAGAAGAGTCACTCAACAGTCCTCAGAAGGACACTGAATGTGGAGGGGCTGAGGTTTGCCACAGAACTAGGAATTGTGAGGGGAAGGAAAGAGAGACAGGTGGGGGCCTGACCCTCATCTAAGAGCTGGCTTAAGGAGTTTGCCAACATCTCTGCCTTAAGAGACAGTCTCTAATCTAAAATCATGGGTCAGAAGTTCATTCTGGAGAACTGTGAAGTTCTACTCACCAACATGTTTCTACTGTTCTTTCTCAGGTCAAAGGTATTTCTGCAATCTTGTGGCTTTGTGGTTTGAGTTCAGAACTTCCTTGTTCTCTCTACCTGGAAATGGCATTGAGGGCAAGAATTGTGTTTTTTGCTGTCCTTCTGACCCAGGCATGCTCAGGTATCCAGCCACTGACTTCCTGCCCAAGAAGGGCAACAACTCAGGAGCACATGGGAGTGCCTGCGAAGAGACCACAGATCCCTGGAAACAAAAATTTCCTTTCCTAGGGGGGTGTGGCTGCCTCTGCCTGATACTCAGGTGCCTAGAGTCACTTGTACTCAGCTCAGTATGAGAAAGTTTTATTCATCTCAACTGTTTAAGAAACACTTATGTCTGAGTGGTAAGCTCATTCAAATTGGGCCTTCACTTAGGGCTGGAAAGTATCAGCGAAGGTGCCACGGGTATGTTGCCAGAAGCCGCTGAGTATTTCTAATGTCTTAGAAGGTGCAATTGCCCTTTTGCTTATGCATTGGATTAGGTAAGTTGCCAGTGTTAGATGAATCAAATAGTCCCACAATCTCAGCATGGGACCCAGGTCTTTAACAGCCAACAGAATTCATTAGAGCAGTGAGAAGCTGTAGTCTTATTCTAAAACCAGATATCCAGTTAAGGCAGTGCATGAGGTGTACAACTTAATTTCCCTGAACAAATACTAAATAGTCTGAGTCTGCAAGTGCAACTTAGTTGAATTTATTACAATTGACAGTATTAAAATTAAAGGAATTTTTTTTCTGGTTCTGCTTTTCACTGACCTAATGAAATGGAAAAGGACGGTCAGCAGAGAGTAGAGATCATGTATCTTCTCTTCCTGGCTGCATTGAGGTCTGAGACCCGAGGTGACCTATTGGTTGTTCCCTTGGCAGCAAGAAATTAGACTGGGGGGCAGAGAGAGTGGCTACATGGTCAGTTCTGGGCCTGAGTGACCCCACTTTCCTGTTGTTGCTTTGCTGATAGTCAAAACCTGACGGGAGGGTTTGAGAGTGCTGTACCAACTCGTGGTAAAAAGAGCGAATGGCCATGACTGATCAGCAGAGTTTCTGCAAAAGTAAAGTTTTCATGATGACATCATGTGGAAGGATGGAAGTCCAGTTCTGAAGGTAAGATTTCTTCTTGGTGGTAAGAAATCAATCACATAATTCATTCATTTGGTCCTGAAACTGTGTAGTACTCATTGGGTCTTTTGTGGAAGACAGAAGTGGAACACAGATTAAGTAACTTACTTAGATACACAGCTGAATTTTGGAGCTGGAATCCTACTTTTTTTTCTAATAATGCTTGTTCCTTTTCCAAAGGGAATGGGGTGATGGAATAGGGTTCAGTGAATACTTACATTTCTGTATGGTTGGTGTGACTATTCTATGTCACTCTCTGAGGAGGACAGTTGGAATCACCAACCTTAGAGTCTCACTGGCTTCTCCTCTGCTTACCTCACCTCACTCCCCACGCCATAGGCTGTGGAGCGTTGACACCCCCACTGCTGTTGTAGATACCGCACTGGAAACAGAACAGCCCCTTACCCACAATGGCTTAAGCAATTTTCATTCAGAGGAAGTAGGCTCTGATGGGACAGAGGTGGCCTTGATCTATCGTGTTCCCTTCAGTGTAGGGAACAGCCAGGCCTCACGGTGCAGACTCCCAGTTGCCTTCCATGGTCACATCGTGAGCTCTGCAGGCTGCTCCACGTGGATGTTCTCTCCTTCCCCAAGTAGACTGTGTCCTTTGTCCCTCAAACCCTGCCTGCCCCACTATCCTTTCTGTCCACAATATTTTTTTTTCGAAACACTACCCCTCCTTCAGAAATCATTACCTCCAAGCATGTGCAGTGTCGAACATTTTGTCTCTACTATGACTGCAGTGTGCCTTCTCTTCTGCCTCATTTTCTTGCTCAAAAAGGAAAACTAAGAACCCTGGGCAGGGAGGAGTTCGGGTACAGAGAGGAACACAGAGGGATTCTCTATAGGTTGCAGCCCATTTTTCTCTGAGAGTTCTAAAAATTAGTCACATCTTATTCTGCAATTGATTTTATTGTAAAACAGAGCTTCGTTGTACTTGTACAAGCTACACTTTTCCTTCTATTGATATAACTTTGACTTGGTTATGTTAAAAGAACAATTACCTGTAAACCCTGTATACCCTTTGGATTACATTTCGAATTCCTTTTCTGCTAATCTGACTTTCCTAAATTCCTGGACTTCTCCCAGGGTTACAGGATGCTGTATTAAGAACTGTGGATATGTTTTTTGGGGAAAGGTGCTGTGTGTGTGTGTGTGTGTGTGTGTGTGTGTGTGTGTGTATGCATGTTTTGCTGGAAGGGTACTACAGAGAAGATAATTACCTTTTGTTCATAACTTACAAAGCCCGAGTTGTTACTTACAAGTCTGTTAGCTGTTTCAATTTTCAAAGTAACTGTATGAACTGTTTTCTGGACCCTGAGATACAATAATTGACACCTATAATTTAAAAGAAGAGAGGTTTAATTAAACTTATGTTTCTGGGAATTCAATACATGGTCGGCATGCTTCAAGGCAGGAACAGCATGGTGGGAGGGCACAGCAGAGCAAAACTGCTTGGTCATCATGGCCGGAAAATAGAAGAGGGAACAGTGACAGAGAAGAAAGGATGAGGAGACCAGGTACAATACTGAAGACCACACATCCATGACCCAATGACTTCCCCCAAACCCTACCTCTGATCACAAAACTTCAAGGGACATTTTAGATCTAAGCCATAAGAATAACCTAGAATTACTTTGCTTTTCATTTCAGTTTCACAAGCAAAGTTATCTTGAAATTACCCTTGGTGCCAGCTGGCCAAAGTCTGAGGTCTTTGTGGCCTTGCATATTGGATGCTCTTGCTATCTCTATGATACTGGCAGGAGTTAGATCCTTTGGGGTCTACCATTCTACAGCCATTTAATTCTTAACTCAGAATGTAAATGTAATCTCTCTATGTTAGTTCTCTAGAGCTGCTATACAAATTATTACAATCCTGGAGGCTCAAATAGAAATTTATTTTTGCACTGTTCTGGAGGTCAAAAGTCACCCACCAAGGTGGTTCCCTTCAGAGGTGTGGGGATTGGAGCATCGTGGGGGCCACCGCTCAGCCACCAGGTCTGCTTGCCCTTTGACAGCCACACCTTCTGCCACCATCTAGTGCCGCACACCCATTGCTTCTTAACCTGAATCATCAAAAGGATTTGTAGTTTCCTGTTCCCAAAATTACCTCCAGGACTCTATGATCCTGGGAGAAATAAAACATGCTTGTGCCCAGCAGTGGTGGCTATCCTTACTTTCTTAGTTGTTGGGTTTCTTCCCTCCCCTTTCTCCCCTCATGCCTTCCTCTCCTCCTTTCTTGTCAAGTAGCTATTAGATTCCAGCATGGAAATTAGAGCCTGAGGCTTTTTCTCTAAGGGCCTGTGATGTGCTGTGTGCCCTCTTCCCACCGTTTGCCTTACCAGAGCTATGGCAACTGCCACAGCCCAGCCATCTGGTCACCGTCAAAGCCCCAGCACTCCATGGAATACCCCTTCCTCCCTGATGATAAACATCAAGAGAGATTAAGGACAGAAAAATCAGTAGTGTAGGGACTGTCTTAGTTACTTTTCCCTCATTGCTGAGACAGAATACCTGATGCCCAAAATTAGGGAAGGAAAGGTTTATTTCTTACAGTTCTCAGGGGTTTCAGTCCTTACTCAGCTGGTTCCAAGGCAGCGTGGCATAGGGGGGCTGCCATTCATGGTGGCCACAGCCAGGCAGGAACCTGCAAGAGAGGAGGACTCACCTTCTTCCCGCCCTTGCACTGTATGTCAGCTCCACCCCTGGGCAGGTGCAGCACTCATATCACCAATCCCAGCGCCAGACAACAAACCAATCAAGAATGCTAGACTCAGCCCCGTCCATGCCATGATTACATGAGACTTGGCGGGGCCATAGGAGCATAACTATAACAGGGACCATTTCCATTTTCTTTAAAATTATTGATGTCCCCTGAGCCAAAATGCATTAGAAACAAAGTAAGAAGAATGTCCAGCTTATACAAAATTATCAAGTCCCAGAAAACAAAATTTGGCTAGCGAGGAATGAACACTTCAGGCAAAATGTTCTCTGAAATCAGAGATGGCCCAGAAACAAAATCCAGCAGTGACCATTCAAATCTTGGAGTCAGGAGGCATGGGTTCTAATCTTAATTTTCTCCCTAATAAGTTGTGTATCTAGGGAAAATCTTTCTGGACTTCTGATTCTGCTTAAAATGGGGATCATGGTTTCTGTCCTGAGTGGACCATGGGATTACAATGAGGATCAAGTGAAATGACACTTGTGAAAATACTTCTGAAAGCTTAGAAGATCATATTTATCAATGGTTTTCTTCTTGTGTGTAGACAGGAGCCTGAGCTTGCTTTCAAACCTCAAACCTGGCTCCGGGATGCATGTTCTCCTTCCTTTCTCCTTAGCGCGTCACTGGGTTTAGAATTTGCAGACACGAACGTGAAATATACTCTTGCTCTTAATATGTCTGTGAGATCTCGGGTACAGATTACTGCGTCAAAATCTCAGCTTCATCATTGGCAGAATGGGGCATTGTTCCTATTCAATTAGTCAAATGAAATAATGAATCAGAAAAATCACTTTTGAGATTGCAAATCACTATACAAATTGAAAGTCATGTTATTAAAATGACTGAGTACTCACAGTCCTTCTCTGGTGGCCTCAGTAATGGGGACTAAGTATCAGATACAGACTTGTTACCCACACCTGACCCTGGGAACTAGTGGTGGCACTTCTGTCCCCATTTATTCTAAGGCAGTGGAGATGGATGGGAGTCGAGAGACACATCCCAGCTTTTGTGTGTGTGTGTGTGTGTGTGTGTGTGCCAATTAAAGGGGTTAGTCAGGGTGTGAAAACTACTGGAACAACTAACAAATCAAGGTATAATATAACAACAACAGCAACACCAAAAACAGCTGTTTTTCACTTCTACCACAGGTGGAGGAAAAGTGAGCTGTGCTCGCAAGGGTCTTTCAGGGCCCAGGCTCCTTTCATCCGGCGACTCCAACATCCCCCAAGGCTTCAGAGTTCACTCCATCTGTCCTGTGTGTTGACGAGCTGAAGGGGCAGTGCCTTCAAGAACCAGGCCAGGGATGCCAGAGGTTGACCTTAGAAACTGTGCACAACACTTCCGCTCACATCCCGGGGCCAGAACACAAGACACAGCCTCACCTAACTGTAAAACAAATGCGAGATGTAGTGTAATGGTACCCAGTAGGTGAAGGTAAAATATATGTTGGTGAGCCCTAGAAATCCCTGCCAAAGTAGAATCTTTCAGGTTGATTTAGAGACATTTAAAATAGGATCGATTTTCCTTGGGCCATTGCCAGAGACAATAGACTAAACCTAAAAGATATTACGCATTACTCAAAGTGTGTGTCCGTCCAGATGCATATCCCATGCCTTAGCTGTGGGTGAGGTTCTTGAGATTTATGTGCCATTCAGTTTTTTAAAATTTAAATGGGTTTCTTGCAAAACCATAGGCCATTGCAGAGCATGCTGGTTAAGGTACAAGGCCTGAAATCAGACAGTCTGATTATGGATCCCAACTTACTAACTAAGTGAGTACCCTTAACTAAGTTACTTAATCTACTAGCTATCAAACATTTTTGTATATACAAACACGTACATACGTAACATGGAAATGTGTGTGTAAAAATGTATTTATATATATATATATATATATACATATATGAATGTACATAGGCATGTATGTACACATTATACCTATCTAAGTTAGTTGGGACCAATTTAATTGATTTTTCTACCCAAAGATGACCACATCTCTTAGTTTAAAATTGAAAAATGAGCTTATCATAATGATCAAACTAAGTAATTATCATAAACATTTTCACATACTGGACATTTCATACATGTTAGCAATTATTATCAGAATATCATTTTAAACTATATTTTCACAAATTTATATAAATGGTAAGAATTGCAGAATTCAAGCCGGAAATTATTCTTCTTCCATTTTAGTGCAGTTAAGATCATTTCAATTAAACATTTCCTTCTTTCAGTGGTGCCATCATGCAAGGAATATTTATCGAGTACGAAATCCGTGACAGGCCCTGTGATAGCACAGGGGACACAGGACTGAGGAACACAGGGCTGCTGTCTCTAAGTAGCTCGGGTAACACAGTGGCCACAGGCCCTCTGTGGCCATTTGCATTTACATTGAAGTTAATTAAAATGAAGCAAAGTTCAAAATTCATATCCCAGCCACACTGGTTATACTCCAAGTGTCCTCAGCCTCGTGCAGCGCCTTGTTTGACAGTGCGGATCTGGACCGTCTCCATCATCACGGAACAAGCTCTGGAGCACAGGCACCGGGAGGACGGACACTGTGCTTCCGACGTGCAGGATGAAGACAGGGGGAAATGGCCTTCACGTTTCAGAGACCTGAGAATCGTTCAGCTATTTCAGCCTTGCCACCCGCCCGTCTAGCTGAATGTCTCCTCGACGTGGCCCTGTTCTCTCGTGCCTGGACAGCTGTCCTTTGGCACCTGCGTGTCTTTTTTCTCTTGATAAAAGAAATATCCTTGACAATTCTAATTAGTTATAGTTGGACTAGAAAAATAGAACTCCATTCATAAGGAGACCAAAGGGATGTACCTGATTCCAAACCCAGACTTTGCTCCCAGCTGAAGTCATTGCCTTTCTGGCTCTGCCCAGCTGTTGAACTGAATGAATCCCTTCCTCAGGAATCAGTGGGACACGGGTGTGGTGGTGTCCTGGAGCTCCTCCTCCGCCGGAGTGGAGCCTGGGTAACATCTTCAGATAAAGCACTGGGGTCTTCCTGGGGGATCTGGCCCTAAAGATCCCCCCGAGCAGGGGCTGCAGCTTCACTGCCCACTGGCTTCTGATTCCTAATGCAAACAGAGCCTGGATGCTCAACCAGAAATCTCAACCTTCGCCAGAGAACTGCCATTCCTCGCCTTCAAGAGATTAGAATCCACTCTGGCTGTTTACTGGATAGACCTCACCTCAGCTGGACAATTCTCCCTAACTCCTGAGCTTACCAAAACCCAAAAGCATCTATCAAAATATACTGTCCTCACCTGGAGGGAATCCTTGCATAGAAGGACTTCCCAGGAGCAGAAATGAAGCTGATTTGGGCTTGATGATTTAGCATGGATGTGATACATAATACATAAGAAAAGAACAAGAATTTTGGAAACAGGCGTGGGTTCAAAATCACCATCATTACTATAGCCTCAAAAAGTTGCCCATTTACGTCTCCTACTGGGCTCTTCATTCTGCAAGACAAGGGTCAAAATATCCACGTATGTTGCTTAGGATCTAGTGACCTTAGATGGATATAAAGCAGCTTACATATAGTCGCTGTGGTTTCCTTTAGCCTTCACTTCTTCTCTAGCAGCCTTTCCTGTCATGGACTCTGCTTCCTCTGCCCCTGAACCAGTTATTCCTACCGACATTGTGTCTGGTCCTTGCACGTTTTATTCCTGAGTCTTCAGCCTTCAGAACCCAAAGGGGAATGTCCAGGAGCAGAGTAGCCTGGGACTGTGTTTCCAGGTATGTGGGGTGGGACCCTGGGGCTGGGTTAGGATGGTGACGTTCTGTCTTTCCTGTGAAAGGAGAAGAGTCTTTACCTCTGATGGCAAGTACCTGGGATTTGAAGTTTAAGTCCTCGGGAAGCAGATTATGGAAAATGAGCAGTTACACATTTATCCCATCAGTCTCTTAAATTACAGTGTTTTCACATGGGCATGAGGAGCATGAATGAACCCCCAGTATGAGAGGGGTACAGGTGTGTTACTGGGGTCACCCTGGCCCTTGCTCAAGTCTTCAAATGCCCTCGTTCTTTATGATTCTATGAGTTTCATGCAAACTGCCTCAGGAATGCTCCCTTCTCTCCTTGTGAGTTTTGGGATAAATTCCATTCAGCATTCACTCCTCACCCCTGACACCCCCATATAAACCCTGCCTCCCACCCATGCTCCATCCTCCCTGCATAATACTCAGCAAAGTGACCACTTGCTTAATATTTGTCTCTTGAACTGGACTAGGAACTCAGTACCGGAAGAGACCAGGACCGGTTCTCTTCTCACTTGTCTATAGTATCTAGCCCAGTAGCATGGGCCGTGGTCTCAGGCCTGCCAGTCCTCGATAGCAGGCTGGGGTTTAGGTGTGCCTTGCTCTTTGTCCCTTCGCATTTCTCCTAACCACGTCCTTGCAGACTTTTTTGGCTGGCTCAATAAATTTTTTTGGAAAGACTAGCAGAGTTCAGATGGCTTTGAGTTAAAATAAAAATAACAATTAATCGAAAACAACAGGATAGCAAGGGGAAAACACCTTTTCAAACTCCTTTCCAACCAAGAATCCATGAACCTTTGTACTCTGCTTTACATTTGTTATGAGCACTGCTTCAGTGAGAATTCTGAGTTCCAACTTGGGAAATTAGGACACACCGACTCCTAGTCGAAAAGAAGAACTGATGGGGGCTTCTCCCAAGAGGAGGAGAGACCCTGTGTGGGCACAGCCACGACCCCGTGATCTCCAGGGCACCCTGAAGGACGAAGACAGATATCTATGGGCAGTGAGGAAAGATTGGATGGGAATTTAGAGGAAGTATTCAGAGCTCAACTCTGACTTCTTTCTCCCTACAATAGCATTTGCTTGGTGTTAGCGTGTCCAGAGGAGCCTCCACAAGACGGGTAGTGAAAGTGCTGATACCGTTTGTCCTTAGCTGACAACGGCCTCTCAAGTCCCCCTTGGTACCCAGCGAAGCAAACTTTCCCCTCATTTGTCCAGGTCCAGGTTAACTCCTTAATCATCTACCACAATGGCTCAGTAGCCCCTTTCCCAACAAGCTCTCCTCTTGTCCTTCGACTGCTTTCACTGCATCCTAGCCACGCGTGACCCTGTGGCAGCTCTGCCCTGGCTGGATTATACCTCCTGGGTCATGTGCTGTGGAAAGCAGGTACCACAAGCTATGCCCGGAGGACACTGCAGCAGACCGAGATGTGCCTCTCCTACCCCTAAACCCAGTGGTGTTTGGACCTTCTGCCTGTTACATGAGGATCCCTTACCCGGTATAACAAAAGGGATTTTGCAGGTGTGATTACGTTAAAGGTCTAGAAAAGAGAAGCCCATTCTATATGACTTAGATGGAACCGGTTCAGTCACAGGGTTCTGGGGGCAATATCTAAGGAAATAGTAACAGTGGAAGGAGAGGTTAGAGTGATGTACTCCAGTGGTGGCTAGGAGCCTGTGCATACAGGTGGCATCTAGAAGCTGGACAAGGCAAGAAATGCATTCTCCTGTAGGCTCTCCAGAAGAAACACAGTCCTGCTAACACCTTGATTTTAGACCTATAAATCATTTTGGACCTTTGACCTCCTAAAGTGTAAGATTAAAAAATGTGTGTTGTTAACAGCCATGATAGGAATCCAATATTCACACACTGAGCAGGAACTCACCTGCTTGGATGGAGGAGGCCTTGTGGGCCTTTCCACAGGCGGATATAATGTCGAATCTACTTGAAAGACAATGAAATGGCCATGACATTTTTATGCAATCTATAGGAAAAGGGTGGCTACATACGGAAAGCCCTAGAGGCTAACTAGGAAGGGGGCACCTGGCTGTTCTGTAGCTAGATAGCAGGTTAGGCCTCACTCAAACATCGATCATTTGCACTTAGCATGGAGTCGTTTACAAAGGCGGTCTCTGGCTGTCACGCATCTGCGAACAGGCTGGAATTTATAACTCGGCTGTGTGTATGAAGCCTCTCGCACCAATGTCACGTAGCCAGGGCCCCTCCTTTCTTGCTGGACTCTCTTTCTCCAAGACTTCGGTTGGAGGCAATGCTGTTATGTTTGTCAATGTCAAAAGCACAATTGCCTGAGTGGTGGAAGAAACCAGCTCCGTGTAGGTCGCCGTCAAGACGGTGGTCGTCAGGCAGATTTCTTCCAAGCCAAGAAAGCACAAGTCTGCCAGAGAAACCGAATTAAAACTGGAAGTTGGAGAGCAGGTCCCCACTGAAAGTCAACCTGCCACAGGATTTCTCCCAGCCAGCTGGGCACAGAACCTCTCCACTGCTTTTAATAGGTGCGAACTGATGTTTTATTTAACTGTCCGCCTTCTTTTGGCTCCTCATCCTGCCTAGAAAAATAAAGTTTTTACAATTTAATATTTTGGATTTGGCAAGCCATGAGTTCAGGCTATTCCCATGGCTACAGCCTCAGCAAGACATTAGGAAGAATCTTCATTTTTCTTGAATTAGGTATTTAATTAAAAAACTACTGAGCCCCTATGAATCACGGTTGGAATCATCTGAGTTTTGTCTTTTTTAGGGAAAAGGATTATTTTTGTTTTTGCTGTATTCTTGATATTTTTTCCCCAGTGCCTATTAAACAATTAAATATTCTTATCCTTGTTGAGTAAATTTTTGTACAGTAATTTATTTCTTTCTATAAAATATTTTTGCCTGTTTTTCAATTTTATCAGTATAGTATCAAATTAAGTTTTACTTTTTGTTAAATAGTTTAAAAAATAAACTAAATGTATTTTTAACTGACACATAAAAACAAAAATACATGTTTACACTGCTAAAGTTATCCAATATTAAATCTGTGAAAATTCCCTTTGATATTGCCTGTATTGTGTATTTGCATTTTAAAAATTTATTAATAGCTAGAATTTGTCTGTTTTACTGTTTGGCTTCATAAACCCAAATCCATTTGGTTTGTTTTTATATGTGTGAATTTATTGTATACATTTTCCTTAGATGTGCCTACTTGTTTTTGAAGTAAATACTATTTATATTAGTTTTTGTTTGGTAACAATGTTCAAGGCTATGAATCTTTCTCTGAGTGTAAATTCATTTGTATTTAGTAAGTTTGATTGTGAGGGTTTACTTTATTGCTATTTCATGGTTCAAATATGCTTTTGACATTTTTGTTGACATAAGGTTTAAAGTCCGAGGTATTTCAGTTTGTCGGTTATTTTATTTCTGTTATTTATTTCTCTTTTTGTTGTACTGTGATAAAAAAAAAAGGTGTTGAGTGACTTTTGAAATGCATTAATTTTTTCATAACTTTTATAATGTTTTTTTAAAATGTAGCTTTGCATGTAAAAAGTAGGTACATTTTTGTTTGTTAGTTGTATACTACTTATCATAATTTTATTTATCACACAATTCAGAACAGGCACGGTCTACTTAGAATATTAATGGTTAGTGACATTTATTTGTGAAGGTTGTGGAGATTTTCTACTCTTAGGCTTCAGTAAAACTTTCATTAGATTTTATACAGATTTTTCTTTTATGTATTTTTATTCTGTTTGACGCAAATAGTAAAGGATGGTTATTAGTTCACTGCATGTTAAATCTTAACCATAAAATAGGGTTCTGCTCATCTCTTTTTGTCCTTCAGTTGAGAATTCGATTTTGGAAGATGGTTATTGAAATGTGGTCCCTTCTGCTGTAGTTGTATGAGGATTTATTGCACTTTTCACTTTTTTTTTTTTACATATTTACATGCCTTCTTAATTTCAGTCTTCATGAATACCTTCTTTAAAACCAAATTCTGTGTACACTGAAGTTTTCTTTTTGTCAGTTACCTAAACTGTAGTTTTTCTACAAATAGATAAATATCAAGTTACATTTGTGTTTATAAAATACATTTGATATTATATTGTTATTTTATGTTTCTGGGGTTTTTTTGGTGGGCTCTTCCTTCATTCCATTTTTTATTGTTTTGCTTTTTACTTATTTATTTTTATTTACCACATTTTAGCTATTGCCATCTCATCTGAACTTGTAAGTGCATTTTTTGTTATATTTGTATTCTTTGTCAGGCTGACTTCTTGAAGACTATATGATGTTTCTTCTGATTGCTAATATTTGATATGCTTAACATATGCAACCAAGATTATAATTATTACAAAACAAAATTAGGAAAGTAAATGATATTTTTTTTCTACTAATGAGGAAAAAACTAGGTCACTTAGAATTCACTACCTGGATATTGCTGTTATATTCTTGTATGCCTTTCCTTGTAAAATTATTACTATGTTAAATTATGCTTCAATTGTTATTTTCTATAGTACATGACTTGGCATTGAAAAATTAGGTATTTATAATTTTTGGTTTCAACATAATTAGCACAATTACTTGGTTCCAATTCTGTGTATACATAGATTAAATGTTCAACATTACCTTTTCTCAAACATTCTTTATTTATGATCTTTTTATTTTAATTAATTTCTTTGTTAGGCTCTACTTTCAACTGAGTTATTCTGGGGATGTATGTTTCATCCTTTGAATTTATATTTCTATTGTCACTACATATGAATAAAAATTTGGTTAGATATAAAACCTTTGTTTCACATTTCCTCATCCCTTCAAAATTCTATAGATATCAAGCTATTTTGTTTTGGAATATATGTTTTGTTTTGAGGTAAACCTTATTATTTTCCTTTATAAGTTACTTTCATTTGGCTGACTATAACATTTTTACTTTATTTTTGAACTTCACAAAATTGATTAGGGTATATCTTTAAATTTTTGGAGAACTTTGATAAATTATGATAAATTCTTTTCATCTATAGGTTTAAATCTATAGATTTTAATTATTTTAATCTGAAATTATTGAATTTAGGAACATTTTCTTCTGTTATATCTTTTACTACTATTTCTGTCCCATTTGTCCATTTGTTCTGCTTTCTTCTTAAAGTCCACTTGTTACCCATACACTTGTTTTCTACCTATTGCCCATATATATTTATATTGTTTGGGGTATTTTGTGATTTTTTTTTTTCTCTAGAGTCTGGACACTTTTATTTTGATAAGGCTATTCTTAGCTACCGTATTTCTGATTCTATTATTGCATTGTCACTTCTGACTTTGCTGTATTTTATGTTATTTAAATGCACTAACATTACCATATTAAATTGTTTGGTTATTTATAGTGTCTCTCTCTTTGTGAAACCCAGTCTACTACTTATCTCCCTCTTTTCATTTGTTTCATAGTCTGTTTTCTTTTAATTTACTTGAGATCATGATGCCATCTAAATTTTTCTTATGTTTCCTTATTAATTCTTATTTCAGAGATTAAACTTCATGTAGAATCTACAGTCTATAGTCACTTTCTTTTTGTGTGTGTGCATTTTTCACTGCAGGATTTTTGCCCAGGTCCGGTGTTTCCTCTGTTTCTTGCTTCCTCTTGTTTTTTTTTTTTTTTGGTTCATTGCTTCTTAGTGACAAAATCTTTTTGAGCTTACTACTTGCACAAAGTTCTTCTTTTCATTTACAGTGTATATATATGTTATCTGAATCTTTCCTTTAAATTTTATCTTAATGCTTATGTGATGAATTAGAAGGATTAAACTAGTAATTTGGCCGTCAATAGGCAAGAAGTTGAAATGGGCACCTGAAGATGTTGGCATGCGTTTGGTGTCTCTGTGGCAGTGGATACAAATACACTAGGGATGTTTCCCTCTTAGACCATAGTCTCCACCTTAGGAAGGTTTTGTCTTTATTGTCGAGTCAACCTGTGCCACT